>VWZN01014769.1:305603-327601 GCA_013396955.1 Regulus satrapa
CTTGTCCCAAGTCCCTCTCCAGCTCTCCTGAAGCCCCTTTAGGCACTGGAAGGGACTGTGAGCTCTCCCTGGAGCCTCCTCCAGGCTGGACAGCTCCATCCACCTTTCTCAAGCTTTTCTCACAGGAGAGGTGCTCCAGGCCTCAAATAATTTTCGTGGTGCTCCTCTGGAATTGCTCCAGTGTTGGCAACACATGAGCCCTCAGCAATCAGTGCTGCAATAGTCGCAGAGCACAGGTTTTGAGGGGAAATTGAGAAGAATTCTTCCCTGTGAAGGCGAGAGGCCCTGGAATGGAATTCCAGGCTGGATGTTGAAACCCAGGGCACGTAGAATTTTAAGCTTGCTGGGTTAACAGGTAGTAACCCCCAAGAAAACACTGCATTTGACTGTAAAAAAGGCTCCCAAAATCATGTGATAGAACTAAAGTTATAAATGTGCAGTTTTGAGAGGTGTGTCAGACCACATAGTAAAAACTTAGAATTTTTTAATAATAATCTTTTACAATTTAGGTTTAAAATGGAGTAATATATATAAAGGAAGATAAACTTTTAAAACATAAGTTTGTCCTTCTTTTTTCACCTTCTTCTTCTTAAGTTAAAATAACATCGTGCAATTGAATAAAAAAGGCCATAGCACAAACCACAAGTAGTTAATTATTAAGTTAAAAATAAAAATAATATACACCCCATTAAATAATTAATTTACTCTTAAAAAGCCTAGTTTAAAAAAAAATAAATGCCTAAACTCCATTTTTAAATTGTTAATTAAGTATAGTAAGTATATACTAAGTATATTAAAAAATTTGGCACTTTATAAAACTGTAATATAAATTTTAGAAATTATAAACTTTCCAGTCTGAACAAAAAAATCCCATCTTTCATTAATCCTAGCCCTTAAAAAAACCAAACAAACCACAGCTGCCCCATCCCTGGAAGTGTCCAAGGCCAGGTTGGATGGGGCTTGGGACAACCTGGGATACTGGACGGTGTCCCTGTCCATGGCAGGGGTGGGACTGGATGTTCTTTAACGTCCCTTCCAACCCAACAAATTACATTTTTCCCCTGGTTTTAAGGTGACTTTAATGGAGAAGAGAAGAAAGTTAGGAAGAAGCTCCTATATTGTCTCCTTTTCTTATTCATCCCCTCTGGAGAAAAATAAAAATTGCAGCACAAATGTACCTGGTTCTGCCTGCAGATCTGCAATAAACCAGGATGGAGTTTATAGATGATAAAACCTTGTTCAGCAGCCAGGTCTAACATGGTTAATATGACATCAAAACGATCCTGTTTTGCAAATGGAATTTCAATCTCAGACTGGAAAAAGGAAGGCCATGGGAGCTCTGAAATCAAGCAACGACCAGGAGGCACAAACTCATCTGTTATAACGCAAAATATTATTTTTGGCTGAATGCAAAAATGAAAATTGAGTCTCACTGGGGCTTTTTGTGTTCTACTCCAAATTTTATGGAATTTTTTAATATTTTTTTCTCAGCCTCCTCCTTTCAGGAAAGCCATCCACCAAGCAGTGAAAAGGCACTTAACCTTGAATCCAAATGTTTTGGAGATCATTGATATCCCTACTTATGAAACTGGGTTTGATTTTTGCAAATTGCAAATTGAAAAAAAAAAAAAAAATAAAAAGGAAAAAAAATTGCCCAAGGGTAAGGTTTGTATACAAGGAGAGTAAAGAGTGGGAATCTGGCCCTGGAGTTTTCCACTGCCTGTTTTTGAGGAGGAAGGACAGTCAACGTGTTAATGCATTAATGAGATAAATAAGGACAGGAATTTTACAGGCTGTTCCAGGCAGAAGAGAGACATTCTCGAGGCGAGAAAAATACATTTTGTGCTAATGATTTGTGTGTCAGTATCCAGCACACAGTTCCAGCTGAGATCTTATACGTAGAGAGGGATAAATTAAAAAAAAAAAAAAAGATACCAAAAACCAAACTAATAATAATAATATTATAGACACCTTAAAATTGTCATATCTAAGAAGAAAAATAATAGTTAAACAATGTTCTAATCTGAATTTTAGATTTTTCCTCTCTTAAAGAGAGAAAAAATAAAATTCTTTGTCATGTAAATGCCATCATTTTTTGCCAACTTAAACCACTGAGTTTTCCAGAAATCCAGCTCTGAAACTGGATTTGATTTTAGATTTGTTGATTTGTTCATTGTCACCAGCACTTCACATAATATTTTTCACTCCAAACTGAGGAATGAGAATGAGCTCAGGTGGCCATTGCACAAAAGAGGCCCTGAACTCTGGTTTGCCCAGAAAAAAAATGTTCTGTGCTGATTCCAGAGAACCAGTGGTTGCCATTTTCCTGACTGGACAACACGATATCCTGAGTGTTTTAAATGGCATTTGACACCTGAATCAGCTGCTGTTCTCCGCTGACTTTATAAGAATATTTACTGAAATTAACAGACAAAGCTCACCTGAGCCCTATCATTCAATAAAGGTAAACTCCTACCTTTGGAATTGGAATTTGGAGTGGCTGAATCAGGATCTTGGCATAAGATGAAAAATCACCCACAAACAAACAACACCACCAAAAAACCCCAAAGCCCAAAAAAACAGAAGAAGAGGTGTTTTTTTACTTTTGTTTTCGGAACAAGAGATGGTTTTGTTTCATCTGCACTTACAGGGGTCTTGCTTAAGTGCAGGGTCAGTTTGAAGTGGTTCATCCAAAAGACTTTTACAGATCATGGGCTCCATATAGAAACTGGTTTTATCCAGCTTCAGGACAGTAAAAAGCTGGGAAAAACTTTCCAACTTCCTAACAGCCTCTCCTAACTTCTGAAAATTGTGGCCTGACCTACTTCACAGGACAGGTTATTAAACTCTCCCAACGTTCCTACATCTGCCCGACAGCCAGAGCTTCTGTCATAATTCTCTTTTGAAATACTCCTGGCCTTTTCAGAAAGATCCAGCTGATAGAAAAGGGAGTCTATTCCCCCATGGTTATTTAATCAAATAACCCAAGTTTGTACTGTATTTTTAGTTTGATAATATTTATGCTTGGCTTCTAGGCCCTGGATTTGAATCTGACTTCATGCAAACCAATTGAGCTGTTCTAGATACCTCTGCTCCTCATGGATTTTATTCAAGTTACAGGTTCACTGAATGTTTTCGGTTGCAAAAGACCCCTAAGATCATCAAGTCCAACCACTAACCCATGTCTCCAGGTGCCCCTTCTCCAAGTCTCCTAATCCCTCTGTGAGTGGTGACTCCAATCTTCCCTAGGCAGCCTGTTCCAGTGTTTGACAAATCTCTTGACAAAGAAATTTTTCCTGACATCCAACCTAAATCTCCCTGGCATAACTTGAGGCCATTTTCTCTTATTCAGTTCACTATTAAATGACAGATAATTGTCCCATGTCCCAGCACTACCTTGGAGTGGAAAGGGACCTTTCTTATATCCAATCTAAAACTATTCCCTGCCAATTTGAAGCTGTTCCCACTTGTCATTTCCAGATCCTGTAAATAAATCTCTCCATCTTTCTTATGAGGAGTTACAGATGTGTCTTTACAGACAAACTGTGGGCCTGCTGGTAGATGAAACTAGCACTGAGAGATAAAAGAAAGAATGGGAAGGATTCCATTGATTGATGAATGGACGAAAGATATTTGCCTTTACAAGCAAACTGTAGGTTTGCTGATAAATGAAATTGGATATTGAAAGATGAAAGAAACAATGGGGAAGGAAACATAAATTCCATAAGAGTTAAGAAATAAAAGGGAGGGTTATATATTAGAAGGGAGTCTTAGATATTGAGTGTTCTGGGGAGTCTGTACCTCTCAAGTACCTCAGTCAATGGGGAAAGACAGATAGAAATGTGGCCGGGAAATTGGGATAAAAAGGGAGGCTGCATCCCCCAAAAATTAGAGAGATGCCAGGGGAATGCTCCATGGCCTCTCCTTTTATTTGGATAAAGCAAAAGGACTACTCTGTCTCCTTTTTGGACATAAACCTCTGGTGTTGTCTGTGGCTTAATTTTTCTGATGCTTATAGGTTCTGTTCAGGTACTGGAAGTCCACAATCAAGTCGCTCCAAAGCCTTCTCTTCTCCAGGCTACACAACCCCAATGCTCTCAGCCTTTCCTCACAGCAGAGCTGCTCTCTCAGCAGTTTGTGCCTCCAGTTTCTAAAGGGATAATGCAGGTGGGATGTGGCTCCTGAGCTGGATCCCGCCCTCACTAAACAGGATGTGAAGAAGCCTCTCCTGGATGCTCCACAGCCCAAGCCCTGCAGAGCCTGACACCACCTGAACTTTGCTTTTTAATTGCTTTGTGTGATCTCTGTCAGCCTGGGGCATCCCACGTGTGCTCAGCTGTATCGTGGCTCTCTCCAGAGCTGCTCCCCTCTGCACCAGCCCTGCCACCTCTCATTAGCTCCTTCCCAAAGGTAATCCAGGCAGACACAACCATCCTGGTGCAGCCCAGCATGGGTCATTTCCATGGAACAGCAGGATTCATTAGGAATGAGCACTGGAGAAATCCGCAGCGGGAGGACGATAGAGGAGTAAATGGGGAGAGACTTCAGAACACACCTCATGCATCTCTAATGGGTTTGCTTGCCAAAAGGAATGACAGCTTTGATGGAATTGTTCCCTTTTTTTCTTTCTTTTTTTTTCCCCTGTTGGAACAGTGAGTCCCAGACTCTGAGCACAGCAAAGATCCTTGCATGGGCTCTGAAATGGAGATGAAAGCAAATTGTTAATCAGTTTTGGGTTAGCAAAGGCGCCGTGTTGCAAGGCAGCTGAGGTGGCACCAGGCTCTGATGTTCCTGTGGACTTTCCAGACTGAAAGTTTATCTTTTAAAGAGATAGCAAGAAACAGGAGCTGACTCTTTGCTCTTGGGAGCCCACCTGGACCACTGTGTCCAGTTCTGAGATCCTCATCAGAAGGATCTGGAGCTGCTGGAATGAGCCCAGAGGAGGCCACAGAGATTCTCCAGGACCTGGAGCCCCTCTGCTCTGGAGCCAAGCTGGGACAGCTGGGAATGTCCAGCCTGGAGAAGGGAAGGCTCCAAGGAGAATTTAGAGCCCCTTTCAGTGCCTGAAAGGGATTCCAAGAGAGCTGGAGAGGGAATTAGGAAAGGGTCTGGAGTGCAAGGACAAAGATGAATAATTTTGAATTGATGGATGTCAGTTTAGATAAGATATTAAGAAGAAAAAAAACCGAAAAACAACCCAGAAAACAAAAGAAACAAACAAAAAACCCCACAAAAACAAAACCTTCCCTGTGAGGATGGTGAGGCTCTGGCATAGGTTTCCCAGTGAAGCTGTGGCTGCCCTATCCATGACTGTGTCCAAGGCCAGGTTGGATGGGACTTAGAGCAACCTGGGACAGGGGAAGGTGTCCCTGCTCGTGGCAGGGGGTGAAATTAGATGGTCTTGAAGGCTTCTCCCATTCCAAACCATTCCATGGTCCTGCAATTCTGGCAGGGACCCCAGAGCTGCTTGTGGATGAAGTTCTTCTCTTTCCAGTTATAGCCAAGCTCGAGTCTAAAGTTCCTGTGCTGCTTTTAAAAAGTGATAAGGAAAGAAGAGGTTTTATATGTTTATAAAATCTAGGAGCTCCTGTGGAAAATTCTGTATTCTTTAAACTTACACACTGGAAAGTTTCAAGGAGGCCTCTCCTGCTCTGGAGAGACAAGGATCCAAAACTAACCAGGCTAACGAGGGCAAGACAATAAAGACATGGAAAATTTTGAAGTTCTTCATCTATAATTCACCGGTGTCACGCCATCCCACTGCGTCCTTGGACAAAGATCCCCAGTTGGGATTTCCTTGCACTATTTTAGATCCTTTTGGGATTGTCTTCTGGGCAATTGGGTTCTGGGGTGCAGGCATGTAGGAGTTGGAGGGTTTGTAGCCTTTTTTTTTTAGCAGGAGGCTGGGGTAGAGGATTTGTTCTTAGGCAGCTAATGAGTATCTGGGGACATTTAAATGTGTCCCTGTGGCCTGAAAAGGGACCCATTTACCCAGATCCAGAAAGGGCTTTATCAGGCAGGAACAACCCAAACAATTTACACTGCTACTTCTTATAGAAATGAGCCCCTTAAATGCAATTAAAAGGTGCCCTCAAGGCCAAGGGGCAGCCTGGGTATCAGCTGCACTCAATTCCCACACCAAACCCTTGTTTAAATCTCCAGCAGGCATTTCGAAACTCTCTCTCCCAGCCATCCTGGGAGAAATGCCCAAATCTGGGATTTTGCTTGTTATTCCTGATTTTCCTTTTCAGAAGACAATGCTCAGAGCTGTTTCTCTGTTTTTGCTTTGAAGGACACCATGCCTAAATTTCTGACCTCCAAGATATTCTCCTGCCTCCAACTGCATTGCTGACTCACCAGCATGTCAGGATCTCGCAGCTTTTTAGGTATCTGAGGCTGCAGGACACCCACAGTTGCACTATTTTTTTTTTTTTTTTTTTAATGCTAACACAGTGAGATGGACTCTAGGAAAAAAATAATTTCTATCTTCAGGTTTGGACAGAGCTAAAATCTCCTCGTGGAGAGGAACACAGAGGAACAGGGCATGCTGTTTTCATGTTTGCAGACTGCTTTGAGTTGTCTGACTGTAAAATATGTCTTGGGAAGGAAAGAGGCAGCCTTGGATGAATTTAACTACTTGGGAATAGGGAGGAAAACAGTGACCTACAGCAAACACTGTCATCCCCAAATTCAGCACCTGTGGACAATGCATTTGTGATTCAGTCCTAATCCATGTGCAGAAAGGTGGTGTAGGACTCTATTGCTCAGCTAGACCCCTCAACAGGGGGCAAACCCAGGCATTTCCAAACATGATTCTTCTCTCTGCATTAACTGATGCTTAGGAGGAGAGAAATTAACCTCAGGAAGTGCAGAGAGAGCTCAGAGGGTTCTGTCACAGATTGTTCCATTTGAGGAATCTCATTCCATGTGTACAGAGGCACAACAGGGCCTGGCCAGACCTAAATGCTGCTGTGAAATCTGTAATAATATCTACAGTAATAAAGGGAGCTGCTTCTGCCAGCTGTGCATTGGATTCTCTGGGTGCTGAACTGATTTCTTAGTCCTGTGGCTGATCCAGTTGGCATTCCCAGTGTTTATCTCCAAAGCAGCCTTCATGGAAAGCCTGGGAGAAGATGCAGAATGGTCTGCACACAGAATTATAGAATCACAGAATATCCTGAGTTGCGAGGATCCACAAAGACCATCAAGGCCATCTCCTGGCCCTCCACAAGACATCCCCAAGAATTTCCCTGTGGCTGACTGTTATCCAAATGTTTTTTGAGCTCTGTTAAGTTTGGTGCTGTGACCTCTTCCCTGGGGAGCCTGTTCCGGTGACCAGCCCCCCTCTGGATGAAGAATTTTTTCCTGATATCCGAGCTAAACTTCCTCTGGTACAACTTGAGGCCATTCCCTTGAATCCTGCACTGGTCACCAGAGACATCAGGGTCTGCCCCTCCTCTTTCCTTCATGAGGAAGCTGCAGACCCCAATGAGGTCTCACTCCAGCCTCCTCTTCCTCAGCTGAACAAACCAAGTGACCTCAGCAGCTCCTCCTATGGATTCCCCTCAAGACCTTCACCATCTTCGTAGCCCTCCTGTGGTTACTCTCCAGTTCCTTTATATTCCTTACATTCTTATATGGGCATTGCTTTGAGAAAGTCCTTCAGGGCTTTGCAAGACTTCTTCGGGGCAGGTGGGTACCCCCAAACTCTCTGAGAAACCCCAGGGGAATACCCCATGGCCTGTCCCTTTATTCGAATAAAGCAAAAGGACTCCTCTGTCTCCTTTTGGGACATAAACCTCTGATGGTTGTGGATAAATTTTCCTGACAACGTGAATATGAAAAGTTTTTGTGACTAAACGGGGAGTCAGAGCTCTGTGAATTTCACACAAGTCTTTGGAGAGACCACCCCCTGTGTGTCCAGCGCTGTCAATAAACATAGCACTTTCTAACTACTTATTAGTTGGGGAGTTCCTTTCTATGTTTCATTTGCAGAGACTCAGGGGGGTCGGTCTGTCTGCAGGGCCTCACCTACAGGACCCCAGCGTGAAGATCACCCCTGGACCAGCATTTTTGTGCCAAGGCTATACCAACACCAGGTTCCACCGTGTGGGCAGAACTATTCCTCCATGGCAGGTGAAGACATGGACATTTCTGGCCAGCTTGTATCATATAATCCTGGAATAGTCTGGGTCAAAAGGGACCTGAAAGATCATCTCATTCCAACCCCCTGCCATAAACAGGGACCAGGATGCTCCAATCCCCATCCAATCTGGCCTTGGACACTTCCAGGGATCCAGGGGCAGCCACAGCTTCACTGGGGAACCTGTGTCAGGGCCTCAGCACCCTCCCAGGAAATAATTCCTTCCCAATATGCCATCTAACCCTACCCTCCTCCAGCCTAAAGCCAGAACTCCTTTCTTCCCGTGTGAACTTGCTCCTTGAACATAGCCAACCCCTCTGTTTTTTGCTTTCCTGTGCCTTTGAAAGCTTGAACTCCTGTTTATTTACAGTCAGGCGTTCTGTCTAACTGCAGCACTGCTGTTTCCTCTTTGCTGTGCTCCGGGATTCCTTTCCTAGCATGAACTATCCATTCTTTCCCTCTGCTGTTCCTTGTGCCAGGTTTTTTTCCCTTTACCTCTCCCTCTGCTCCCCCTGTGGTGATTCTTTCACCAGAGATCAGCCCCACTCGTTCGGGCTGGTGGATCTGCAGTCTGGACTTTATTGAATGAATCTCTCTGAAGCTGTTATCAGTGCTCCCAACACTCTGCTCATGAATATTCACGAGCCTTGCCACTGCTCAGGAGCTATAAGGGAAGGCGACAGTGCCAGTCAGCAGCTGCTTCCGAGACGGATCCCAGCCGTCAGCTATAATTACACCCAGAGATGGGTTGTCAGAACAACCCTCTCTCACGGATTAGGGCATTTCTGATTTTTCAGGCGTGAAGAGGGAATTCACTTATCGCCAGCAACAATATTTCAGGCTTGGTATTGCTCCCCTCACAAAAGCAACACTGCCTGTTGCATGCTAAACATCACAGCTATAATACAGTAAAAATATAAAGAGCGCAGCCAGGGATGGGGCAGCTGCCTGCAGTGAAATGGAGTGATAAGAATTGACTGAGGCACTGCTGGGCTCTGTTAGTCATCAATAAATGCTGTCTCCCTACAACCACAAATGATAAGATCTGAAAACAAATGTAAGCAATATAGATTTTTTTTTTCTTTTTTTTTTTTTTTTTTTTTTAGCCTGAAGCAAGGCCTAAATCCCAACCCTCAGTGCCTCAGGAAATTGTTATCCATCAATAATCCTGGGAAATGGCATTCTAGGCAAGGACATGGCCATGCTACATCAGCTGCTTTGAGTGTCACACTCTAAAGACCAGTTATCCAACTGGAAATCAGATTTGGATTCAAGAGTAAGATGGCAGATCTTGCATTTCTGGACTTCTGGACTAAGACTTGAAGAACTTCACCTCTACTCTGTCAATCTCAAATAAATCACTTCTTGCACTGCAGCTTGGTTTGTTTATTCACTTTCTTTGAGAGAAGGAGCAGGAGCCTCCCCCTCTTTGTTCAGGTTAAGGGCTTGGAGCAACCTGATCTACTGGAATGTGTTCCTGCCCAGGGCAGGAGGGTGGAATTTGGTGATAATCAAGGTCCCTTCCAACCCAAATGGCTTAGTGATGTCATGATTAAATAAAGAAGGCAGTTATACCAAGCTTGTGGCTGCCTTTGGCAGGGGACACACCTCTGTCCTGCCAGCTCTCCTCTGCTCTCCTGCTCTGATGGTTGGTTGTTACCTCTGGCATCATAATCAGGAGAATTTTGGGCCTCCAAAACCTCCTCTATCTTCCGTAACTGGATTTTTGATTCAGGCGTTTGTTGTTGACCTGATTCTTTACCCAGTGGGGGGTCAGGAACTGGAATGGGCTCCCCAGGGAAGTGGTCACAGCATCAACTTTGCCAGACCTCAAGAAGCATTTGGACAACACCCTCAGTCACATGAGTGCTTTTTGGGGTGTCCTGAGCAGGGCCAGAAGTTGGAATTGATGAACCTTTTGGGTCCTCTCCCACTCAGGATCTTCTGATTCTAATCAAACAATCTCCTTAAACACCCTCCTATCCAAAAGATGTGCATGAGAAGCATTTTGGCTTCAATAAAATATGTCTTTTAGTGAAAGAGGGCTTTAAAATCTGGAAATGCTCACCAGGAAAGCACTGGAAAACTTGAATTCTCTTCTCTGCACCATGAGAACCAGATTAAGTTTGCTGTGGGGTGCCCACCTGTGCTGGCTGAGTAAAGATCCTACAGCAAGTGGTCTGAGAGTGGTCTTAAATATAAGTTGAGTTGGATTCTGGCAGGGTCTGCTGGATCAGCACGTGTGGACTGCAAAGCTGAGTATCCAGGAGCAGAATTCACAGCATGGATAGAAGAGCTGAGGTTAGACTCAATCTGAATTCACTGCTTTAGCCCAGGTTGGATAATGGACAGAGATAAACCTCTCATCTCTGAGTGATTTACACAGAGGACTGAGCCAAAACTGTTTTTCCCAGCAAGAACTGGTAATGAGTCACCACAGTGAGTGAAAGAAATGAGGTAATTCATGTCTGGTTTGACCATAGGCCATCAGGCTTTGGATGTCACATCCCAAATTTGACGCTTCTCTGTGTCATACCTGGGGTGAAGTAAAATAAAGTAGTTTTAAGTGTCCTTAAGGTGTTTAAAGTGAATTGAACCACCCAAAACCAGCCATGCCAGCAACTCAGCCTTGGATGGTACAGCCTTTCTACTGATTGTAATGATGGAGAGGCAAAGGGGACCGTGTGATATTGCAGGTTTCTTGGTGTTCTGCTCTTTTATGGGTCCTTTCTCATTTTTTGGGGGATTAATTTCTGTATCATCATGTCAGTATGATCCAGAACTATTTAATTTTGAATTTTCTAGTAAACAACCAGAGACAAGACTTTCACACAAAGCTGTCTGTCCTCACTTCAGCAGTTCAGAACCACCCTTGGTCTCACCAAGCCTTCCAGCTTTGCCCCACTCTGTGTAACAGAGATGTTCAGAGAAAGTTCCATGGCACAAATAGGACACAGGGGTTTTGTGGATGATTAAAAATAGATTTATTGCTAAAAAAGTGTCTAAAAATTGCCAGTGTAGTATGCAATTACAATGGATTATTTAATAATCAGGTTGTGGTCACATCTCAAGTGCTGCGTCCAATGTTGGGCTATTCACTTCAAGAAAGACATTGAGAGACTGGAGCATGTCCAAAGAAGGGAACAGAGCTGGGAAAGGATCTGAACCACCAGGAATAGCTGAAAGAGCTGGAAAAGAGGCTCAGCCTGGAGAAAAGGAGGCTCAGGGAGGACCCTCTCACTCTCCACAGCTTCCTGAGGGTGCAGCGGAGGGAGTCAGCCTTTCCTCCCAGGCAACAGGACAAGAGGAAATGGCCTCAAACTGCACCAGGGGAGGTTCAGGTTGGACATCAGGAGGAATTTCTTCATGGAAAGGGTTGTCAAGCATTGGAATGGACTGCTCAGACAGTGACTCTGTGTTGGAGTCACCATCTTTGGAGGTGTTTAAGAAAAAACTGGGCATGGCACCCAGTGCTTGGTGGTGTTTAGCCTAAGATTTGAACTGATGATGTCAGAGCTCTCTTCCAACCCAATCAATTCCTTGACTCCGTGCTACATTTTTGACTTGCCCAGAGGCAAAAGAATGACATCCAAACCATGTCTCACAGCTGCCATGATGCTGAGGGCAGGTTCTGTCTCCCACAGATTCTTATTGGATTACGCCCATTCCAACCTTTCCTCCTCCTCACCCTGCACCAGCAAAAGATGCAGCTTGTGAATCACCCCCCAGCCCTGGCTTGCTTTCCCCAGGATTTACAGCCCCTTCTAATCTTTAGTGCCCTTCCCCAGAATATCTCTGGTTATGAAATAGCTGCTGCTGATTCTTTTTCCCTGAGAAATAATTCAAGCCCAGAGGGGTCTCTTGGCACCCAGTAGAAAACACTGCTGCCAAAAAAGTAAATCTAAATGCAAATTTAGACCCATGTCAGGTCTCTCCTTGCTGGCAGAAGCAGTCAGATTTCACTTCCCCTCTTCTCCCCGTTGTAAAACCATGGGTATTTCCTAGACATCTCCAGTGAGAGCCTGGGAAGAGGGAATGGGGATAAGATTTTCCCAGTTTTGTTTATCAACAAACAGTCTTTATTTCTCATTGGCAGGTAGGATGCTCAATTGGGAACTTAGGGCAAGGGGGAATGGCTTTAAGCTGAAAGAAAGTAGATTTAAATTGGATATTAGCAAGAAATTGTTCCCTGTGAGGGTGCTGAGGCCCTGGCACAGCCAAGATTTTGACATCTCATCCCTAGAAGTGCTCAAGGCCAGGCTGGGGGGCTTGGAGCTACCTGAGACAGTGAAAGGTGCCCCTGCCCATGGCAGAGGTTTGGGATGAAATGATCTTTCAGGTCCCTTCCAACCCAAAACATTCCATGATTTTATGATTTTATGAACCTTTATGACTTTCTTTGACTTTTCCCGCCTTAGGTCTGGCCTTGCTGCATCTTCCTTTGCCTTCCTCCTTTTCTTGGTGTTGCACTTGGTCTTTGCTCCCCATGGTGGCACTGATGGGAAGAAGGAATGAATTCTGCATTTTCCCCTCAACTTTTCCTAGAAAGAAGACAAAAACAGTGAGTTTCCATTCAGTGCTGATGTCCAGACTTGCCTTTCTTTTCTGGATCAGCTTTAACCTGATGCAGAGTCTCAACCTTTGGACTGTGCTTAACAGCAGGAAGTTTATTCACCATGGCTGAAGAATCCCAAAGACCTGAGCTTAGGACAAGTTCTTTTGATCACAAAAAGTCTTGGAGAATGGATAATTTGTCTCCCTGTGGTTTTCCAAGCACTATGGGAAGGTCAAAGTATCATTTTTCCCTCCTTCCTCCTTTGAAGTGATGGCCTTATTTATCCTCATGTATCTTGATAGGAAACAGGCAGTGATGAGTTAAAGAACAAAGTAAAAAAGCAATAAGTATCTGTCTAAAAAGCCAAGTAAGCAGAATTTGGATATTTATATTTAAGAATCTTTTATAAAAGAGTCTTGCTTGACTTGTCTTTGAGCATGAAATATCTTTATACTGAGGTTCTGGTGTCTGCAGTTCATTATTCACCTAATTCTGAGCTAATGGGAAGTGAAAGCACCACCCCCATTAGATAAGACCCAGAAGAAATGGTCCTGTGCTGATAAATTTGAGTTTTGTGAAGTATTTGAGCTTCCAGGGGGTGGCACAGAGGAACAGCAGTGCCAGCAGAGTGATATCTCCTGTGACCAGCTGATAAAAGACATAAACAGACCTTTGTTTTTTCACAGATATTGAACTTTTCAGAGGGAAAAAAAATCTCTTCCAGGCTCAGCTCTAGAGGCAGAAAGTTCAAAACAACAAACTTTAGTCTCAGACTGGAATGCTGGTTTTGTTTATCTTGGTTGCAAAAGACAAAAAATTTAAAAGTTGCTTCTGAGTGAAAGGTTTCTTTTCCTTCCTGTGACATTAAAAAACCATGACCTAACTCAGCTAATACACACAGGACCCAAAATATCTCTGGAAAATGAGTAATTAAAAAGGCGTGGGGGGGTGGGGGGTGGTGTTTCAAATGAGACTTAGAGGCAGGGGTTCAGCAGCTTGGGAGCAGACTGTCCCAATACCCTGGTGCCAAGCAATAAACCTTGGGGAGAGGTCTCTGCTTCCTTGCCCTGGGGTTTGTTGGGCTGTCTGACCCACACCAGTCTGCTGGAAACTCTCCCCTTTCTTGTTTTCCTTGTCTTTTCCCGGGCACTGCCCAGTGACCTCCACGCACAAGAGGTTGGAGGGAGTGTGATGGTTTGTGGCAGGATTTAATTGGAATTGTGTTGTCAGCAGGGAGCTGGCAGGTGAAGGTGGATAATGTGGGAGCTTGGGCCTTGGGTGAGATGATCCCAATATCCTGAGATCCTCAACAAACGCCATCCTGAGAAACTCAACATTAATGGCAATGAGCATTTGCAACCCAGAAAACCAAAAGTGTCCCAGGAAACCTCAAGAGAAACACCAGCAGGTTGAGGGAGATGATTCTGCCCTTCTGCTCTGCTCCTGTGGGACCTGCCTGGAGCGCTGTGACAGCTCTGAGTTCCCAGAAAGTGGATGTGGAGCTGCTACAGTGAGTGCAGAGGATGCTCTGGAGACAGCCTGGGAGAGCTGGGGGTGCTCAGCCTGGAGAAGAGCAAGTTCCAAGGAAACATCAGAGCCTCTTGCAGTGCCTGAAGGAGTTCCAAGAGATCTGGAGAGGGACTTGGGACAAGGGATGGCAAGACAGGGCAAGAGATAATGGCTTTAAGCTGAAAGTGGGCAGGGTTAGATGGGATATTGGGGGAGGAATTCTTGTCTGTGAGGGTGGTGAGGCCCTGGCACAGGTTTCCCAGTGAAGCTGTGGCTGCCCCTGGATCCCTGGAAGTCTCCAAGGCCAGGTTGGGTGGGGTTTGGAGCAGCCTGGGATAGTGGAAGTTGTCCCTGCTCATGGCAGGGTTTGGAACAAGATGATCTTGAAGGTCCCTTCCAACTCCAACCATTCCATGATTCTCCAAAAATATTCTGCTGTTCTCACCAACATTTCTTAGTTCTTTTAAGTAGAGATGAAAGAAATGCTTGGTGTTTTTCAGTCCAAAATATTGAGGTATATGAACACAAACTTACAAACACAAAAAGGAAACATTTCCATAAGGGGAATGATCTCAAAACAGGGCTACAGGAAGGAGCATCTCTTGGGTGAGTAGCAGGGATTAACCCTTTCTATTTTTTGTCTCTCCCTTTTCATACCATAATTTTATCATTTGTTGGGCTGGCTTAGCAAAGCAAAGATCTCACTAAATTGTATTGCCATGAACACATTTCACATCTCACTGCCATCCCTGAGATACCCAAAGTGTGCCAAGGGAATGCACAAACCTTGTGCAAGTGCCCTGAGATGGGATGAGGGATCATGAGCCTCAACTGAAACGAGGAAGATGAGGGCAAACACCTTGTAAGACACTCAGACAATGATGGAGAAGAGATTCTGTGAATGGAGAATTTCAGGAAAAGCTTGGGCTAAAAACAGGAGTGGGAAGCAGTAACCACCTCTGAAGGGCAAGTGTAACACATCACAAAAAATGGTTGGCCTCAAAACAAACCCCAGATTTGCAAGGAATCAGGAGCTGGCCTATGAGACACTGACTTAATTCATGCAGTTGAAGCAGCACCTCTGGTCCCTTCCTTGCCTTATTTCTGGGATTCACAAGTTGAAAGAAAAGTAAGCAGTGTTAACAAATGAACCACAGGGTAATTTTCACCATTGAAAGGATGAAAAAGTGGACTCTGATGCTGCACCACTGCACTGCAAAGCAAAAAATGTTGTAGTGGGAGCAAAGTTTCCATATTTACACCAGCTGGGAGTTTATTTGGAATAGCACAGCTCACCTTCACTCAGGCAAGATGGTACAGCAATCCATGCAGGCAGGAAAAGAAAACCTGCAAGGACTGTCAGAGCTAAGGAAGAGTTTCTTTTAATAGAAAAGACTGGAAGAGCTTGGCTGGAGCTGGAAGTTGAGTAGGAGTGAGCCTGATCTGCAGACTCTGCCTCCAGACAAGCAGCAGGAAGGAGGAAGGACTATTTTAGCTGCAAGATGAAGCTGGCACCAGGACAAAGAGCTAAAAGCTTGTCTCAAATGAATGTTGGCTGGAAAGGAAAATATTTCTAAGCATGAAAGGCAAAGAAGGTTTTGGAACAGCCTCTCAAACGCCCACCAGGTTTGGGAAAGGTTTGAGATCCACGTGTGAGCAGGACTATGGAAAAACCATGGAGCTCGAGGAGAGGAAAACTCTGTCAAGTCATACATCAGTTTGAGGAAGACATCCTGGCAAGTAACAACTAAAAGAGAAGAGTTTTGGATTGATTATTAGGAATAAATTCCTCTCTGTGAGGTTGCTGAGGCCCTGGCACAGGCTGTCCAGAGAAGCTGGGGCTGCCCCATCCCTGAAGTGTCCAAGGCCAGGCTTGGAGCAACCTGGTCTGGTGGAAGTTGTCCATGGCAGGGGGTTTGGAACTGGATGATCTTGAAATGTCCTTCCCAGAGCACTCAAGTATCTAAGTCAAATCACACTGTAAATGCACTGGAGGAATCCTCAAGGATTTAGGAATTCTCTCTTGTATCATTCCTGCTCTCTGGTCTTGTTCCACAAGAACATGAATCCTCCCCCAGAGCTGCCTCCATTTCAGTGCTGGAGAGTGGAACAGATTCCTAATGGAAGGAGTGAAGTCACCATCCCTGGAAGGATTTAAAAAACAAGCAGATGTGGCATCTGTGGGTATATTTTAGTGACTGTGATGGTACTGGATGGAAAGTTGATCTTGAAGGTCTTTTCCAATCTTCATGGCTCTATAATTTAGGGGCTGCAATTTCCCCACTCACAACTTGGATATGTTTACAGGAAATAAATATTACAACAGTGTTTCCACCATATTTGATTAAGGTTTTTATAATGCTGGTTTTTTTTCTTTAATGTAATCTAAATTCCATTTATAATTTTGAAAGATGCTATTAACTATGGCAGCCATAAAAACATTTTATTTGTGTAAGGCCTGGGTAAACATTTTCATGGTGCTCAGAAGCACAGCAGGTTTGTCTCTCTGAGGAGCATCCAAGTAAGTCTCAGCACAATCTCTAATGTCACTAGAAAACTTAAATTCTGCAAACTGAACTGTTTTAAAGTTTGTCCAAGGAAGATAACAGTAAAAGTAGCTCTCATTTAAGTTGACTGCAGGCTGCAGGATGCCCCCAGGAACAAAATTCCAGTCTGGGGAAGCTGGAGATGGTTCATTCACTGCCCTGTTCCTTTGGTAAATTGGATTTTCAATTGTGGTGGTTATAGAAAGAAAATAAGTCCTTTGCAAACACAGAGTCTTGGAATGATTTGTGTTGGAAGGGACTTTAAAAATCATCTCATTACTCACACTGCTATGGGCAGGGACATCTTTCACTCTCCCTGGTTGCTCCAAGGACAACCTGGGGCAGCCACAGCTTCTCTGGGCAACCTGTGCCAGGCCCTCAGTGCCCACATAACCAATAATTCCCTCTTAATATCTAATCTAAACCCACCCTTTTTCGGTTCAAAATCATTCTCCCCTTTCCTGTCACTCCAGCCCTCATCCAAAATCCTTCTCCAGCTCCCTGGAGCCCCTTTAGGAAGGAGCTCTGGGGTGTCCCTGGAACTTTTCCTTCTCCAGGCTGAACATTCCCAAATCTCTCAGTATGTCTGCAGAGATTTGGTTGGTTAAGACAGTGCAAAAGCTAAAAAAAAAAAAGTAAAATCTGAGTTATTAAAAGGAGGAGCAAGAGTCACTCCCCATGTGACAAACCTGAGTAGTTTGATTGTCATTGTCTCCTGTGGAAAGATTCCATCCACCCCTTTTACTCAAAAACGTATTTGCAGGGAGATGAAAATTTACATTATTGTATCTATTTGTTATTTACTGAGGGGAAAATATTCCAGTTATGGATGGGGTTTTTTCACTGCCCAGAGCTTGGTGTTCATCATCATGAAAGAGGGGAAGGAGGAAGGCCAAGAGAGGGGTTTTTTCCTGTTCTATTTTGGGTTTTCACTTGGGGTTGGATAAATAACTCTGGAGGGTGGGATAAAATATTGAGTGTGAGGAGCCTTTTGTTCTCATGCACCCTGCAGGAAGTCACACAATATTCCCTATTTGCAAACAAAGAGTAACAACTTGATGAAATTCCCTAAAAAATGTTTGCTTGTGCACACTACTGCGGAAAAGGGATCTTAGCAATGACTCCAAACAAACTGTAAGAAAAAAAAAATTAAAGGAATGGAAAAGGCCTTTTATCATCCAGGTTTTCATGGGAAGAGTTTGCATTTGTCAGAAGTCTTCAAGTTTTAATTAAAAATCAGGAAAGCCTTAGAAATTGATTTGAAATATTTTGAAAAGAGAGAATTTTCATGCTTTAAAGGTGAGTAGGTTTTTATTTTCCTTTTTAGCAGATTTATCCAAAATATGACTCTGTTTTTCCAACATCTGAAGACATTCTGGGTGAGAAAAAATGAAGCGTTGCGGAAGGAGTTTTTTTGATGGAAAGCCAGGAATCATGTGTAAAGAAATACTAAAGAAGGATTGAGTTCTTTCCAAATAAGATTAATTCAGCTTTTCTTTTTTTTTTTTTTTTTAATTTTTTTTCTTTTAATTCTGAATCTTTTTATATGGGGAAACCTCCAGAAATATAAACTGGATTTACATATTCCCTCTTTTGTGTGTTTTCAAAAGTGAAATCAGGCTGACAAGCATTAAAAGTGACAAATTAGTAAAGAAAATAAACCAATGTTCTTTCCACCCTCTATAAATCCCTGAGATATGGAATGGAAATCTGTGAAATCATTTGCTGTAAATGTAAATTAAGGGCAGCAAACATAAAGGAAAATTTAGATATCATCCAGCATATGCACAAAGAGAGATCTCCATGGTAAAATATCCATGTTAAGCAAAACCAGCCTGAGCTGGAATTCATATTTAATGTGATGACAGCCCAACAAATGTTAGAATGCAGCAGAAATAGAAACAAAACTAATCCCTGGGACACTAGATTTTCCCAAATCCTCTTCTCTTAGAGATTAATATATTAATTATATCATGAGAAGCATGACAGCAGTGATTAATGTTTCTATAAGGAGTTTTCTCTGACAGCCAAATCAGATTTCCCTTCCCTGGAAGTGTCCAAGGCCAGGTTGGATGAAGCTTGTAGCAACCTGCAAGATGTCCATGCCCGTGACATAGGGGTAGAAAAAGATGATCTTGCAGGTCCCTTCCAACCATTTTATGATTTTCCCATTTATCACTTGCTAATTCCACCAAATTCATTGGAGAGAGCTGAATTCAGAACTCCATGCCTTTCCAGGAGCACCCGGATGCACAAGAGCTGGTTCTTCCCTGTGTGGTGCAAGTGAGGAACTGCATTGAAACAGCTGATGCTGCTACCCAGGGATCTTTCCATCCAGCTGGAGCAGGGAATTCAGGAAGAATTTCTGCATGGAAAGGGTGGTCAGGCACTGGGAGGGGCTGCTCAGGGAGGTGCTGGGGTCCCCATCCCTGGAGGTGTCCAAGGAAATACTGGACGTGGCACTCAGTGCTCTGGGCTGGTGGCGAGGTGGGGATGGGTTGCATTGGACTTGATGATCTTGGAGGTCTTTTCCAATCTCAAGGGTTCTGGAATTCTCTGAATGGCCACAGCATGGAAATTCCCTAAGCCAGCCCCAAGAAAAACTGATGGATTTGACTGAGGCAGAGCCCACAGGACAAGCAAGACTGTGTGGAAAATGGCCAAAGGTTTTATTTTTCTCACGGAACTTTTTGGTGCTGTAACTTTTTCCAGATGAATTTATAGAACTTTGAGGGACTTGGTAGAAGACTGAAAAATGTCAAGTGATGGTTTGGGACTAGAGTGAAGGGGAAGGAGAGGATATGTGGTTTGTTCATTAAAAAAGACAAATCCCCTGAAAGGAGACATTTCTCATGGAAATATCACTCCTTTGAAACCAGAAAAAGAAGCTTTTAAAATCTGAAATAGATATTGAGATCAGTCTGAAACTGGGGTGAACTGTGAATCCAAGACATGCCTGAGCCACTGGAGGTTCACTGACTCACCTGGTACCCAGGAGAAACCACATCAGTTCTGGACAGGGCTCTGAGCAACCTGATTTAGTGGAATTGGGTGATTTTTAAAGTTCCTTCTAACTCTTCTCTAATTCCCATTTTCTACATTGTGTTTATCACAAGACTTTGAGGTTGAGAGATGCAGTTTCTCTCTTTCTCATTTGTCCAGAGTAGAGTTTACCCAGCTCCTTTGCTGGCCAAGAACACACACAAAAAAAGGACATTTTCCTCTTTTCTCATCCCAGAAAAGACACATTTTCCAGATGGTTACAATATCATTCCTGAATTTTCTCCATGCCCTATGAGCTCTGAAAATGCAGAGGGTCTTCAGAAAAGCTGCCCTGGTGCACTCGTGTAGGATGAAAAGACAGAGGAAAAGGTATTTAAAAATTGCAGCAGAAGTTCTGGAGGAAGGGAGGTCTTGAAAGGACAAGAACGGATTCCTCTTCTCGGTCCTAATTAGGATTTCAGAAATCTCTGTGGGTTAATGAAGAGCAGACATGTTAAAGTGTCACTTACGTACATGGCAATTAAGGAGCCTTCCTTTCTGGAGAGAGTTATTATGGGATATTATTGGCCAGGTTCTCAAAATCACAATGGAGAATGACTCCTTGCATTGAAAATGAAGGAGTGTTCTGGATGGATTAAAAATGTGTTTAATACCTAAGCAGGCCAAAAAGAGAAAAATTAAGGAAGAAACAGTTGGAAGAGAGCAAATAAATAACTACAGTCATCCGAGGAACTACCAAAGCACCTGCTTGATCAGCAACATCCTTTTCTCTGATGCAATTTCTCTAATAAAATTTCCCCTTTTCTTTTAAAAGATCAGTTAATTGAACTTAGACCTTAATTTAGTTGGTTTTGACCCTTTAACTGCCTCCTTCTATGTCCTGGAAGTGCAGCTTTGCTTTCTGCAAGAGTTCCCTTTGAATTGCTGTGTTTAACACTTTGAAATGCTCTGGGCTAATCAGAATCACAGGTTTGGACCATGTTTTCTGTTCCATATGGGTTATTTTATCTGCTGCTCAGACAACAAAAAATCTTCCCTGTGAGGGTGGTGAGGCCCTGGCACATGTTTTCCACAGAAGCTGTGGCTGCCCCATCCCTGGAAATGTCCAAGGCCAGGTTGGACGTGGCTTGGAGCAGCCTGGGAAAATGGAAGGTGTCCCTGCCCATTGCAGGGAGGTGGAACTTGATGATATTTAATGTCCATTTCCACCCAAGGTTTTCTGTGATTCTGTGATATCTGGAAAATTAGAGGTAAGTGGAGGCAACTTAAAAAATTGTCAAGTTCCCAAACAACAATCATTTTGCATTTCTCATTTTCTTAAAATTTGGCAGCTGGGGAAACACCATTCTCTCTAATATCATCCTCAAAGATTTAAGAATAAACTATTTTTTTTTTTTTAATTTTTTTTTTTTTAAATCAACAGTGAAAAATAATCATTCAGGGTCTATAATTCCTTGCACACTGAGTTTATTCCAAAGAACAATTTAACGTGAATTCCTCCATTTGGATGCTCCTCTGTTCAAATCCTTCTGTTGCACTTTGGGCTCTGCTGAGGGATATCTGTGCCAACATCCCCTGCACCATGGCAATTTCCTGCTCTGGGAATTCCTTGAAATTACTTAGAATGGTGTAACATTATTAAGCCCATTGCTCTCATCCCACAAAATGAGAGACATCTGCAAGCAGGTGGGATTCCCTGACTATTGTAGTGTTTATTAGCTGGCACCATTCATAGGCTGTCTATATTTAATTCAGCACATTCTGCTTTGATTCAGCAGCATAAAATAAAGATCATAAAGCATCAAGGCTCTAAGAGAAATAGAGAACTTAATTTTCTGCAAACAAGTCACCCTCATATGTGGATTTTTGGGTGGACTGGGTACTGTGAAAGCATCAAAATTATGTAGAGTTAGCAAACTAAGATATTTTGGGGATGCAACAGTTGTCATGGTCATGTTTAAAGATGCTGAGCAGGCAGCCAAAAGTGCCACTCAGTGACAGCACCCCAGCAGTGTCAATGACACACAAAGAAGAGGAAACAGAATTGGGATCACTAAAAATAGAGCGCTCCTGCCATAAATGCCAGATTTATTTCCTTTGTAGGAAGGACCGAGCAAGGCTCTGAAGGTGCCAGCCCCCTTGATCTTCTGTGCAACGCAGCCAGGGGGATATTTTTGTTTGGTTTGATGTTTGCTTTGAGTAAAAATAAACTGGAATAGGAACACTGCTGCTTTTTTTTTTT
>VWZN01014769.1:327666-335166 GCA_013396955.1 Regulus satrapa
TTTTTTTTGACAGTAGGCATGGTTAGAGGGATACAGACAAATGAGAGCAAAAGAAACAGCTCCTTCTTTGGGCATCTCGAATCCTGTTATTTGTCGTCAGAATTGTTCCTGGGAATAGTCTTTGACTGTCAAAATAAAGTAGTTTGGCTTCAAGAAGAAGCCCTCATGGAGACCAATTTCCACAGAATGTGGCAGATGAGGTCCAGGCACAGGTTACCCAGAGAAGTTGTGGATGTGCCACCCCTGTAAGTGTCCAAGGTGAAGATGGATGGGGTTTGGAGCAACCTGAATGTTGGAGAAGGTGCTGAAAGATAACCCAGCAGGGGGTTACAATGTGATGATCTTTGAGATCCCTTCCAACCTAAATAAATTCTCTGCTCTTAGCTCTCAAGGCTCTTTTTCAATTCTCACAGCCCTGACACAAGCTCTGACTCTTGCTTGTTCACTGAGTTTTTTTGAAGATGGGAGACTGACAATTCAGAGGAGGCTTTTCCAAGCCAACAAATTCTCCAAGTGGTAGATTTCAAAAATAAAGAAACACGGCTCAGTGACCTCCAGGCTGTTGGGCTCAAATGGTCTTACAGAGTTTGGTCTTGAAGTGTCTTGCCCAGCCAGATGCTGCTTTTTATAGATTTCCATTTGGACATTTAAAATATGCGAGAAGCTGAGAAGGAAAATCAGTGTTTGGAGCCAGAGATCAGCAAAAATAGTGTTTAGACCTTGACAGAGCTTTCAAAAATCTCAGAATGTGGGAAGAAAAGAGGAAGAGAGGAAGGAAGAGAGGGAGGGAGGAAGGATGGATTATGGATTAAATCTAAGTCTGTCTCTGAAGTACTGCAGGAGCCAAGGCAATTTCTCCAGTGAATCATTATTTTTGTGTTAGACCAAAGGGCAGATTTCACCTCCTGGTGTCCAGCAGAGGCTGGAGCATTGAACAGATGAGCCTCTACTGCAACAAAAAAGAAACTAAAACAAGAAAAAGCAAAGCTCACAAAATCTATCAATTAAGAGTGAACACAAATGTACCAAGCTATTCAAATGGTGAGGATCCACAGGGATATTTATATAAATAAACTCACCAACATTTCTTTCCTTGAGCAAATGTGTTCAATGGAAGCTGGCCCTGCAGCTGTAATGAGAAAATATTTCAGGTCTCCTCCTACCCAAACTGTTATATGATTCCATGAACTTTCAGGATCTCTATCATCACTATTCCTGAAGGTTTTCCAATGTATTCCTCAGTCTTCCCCACTCCCTAATTCTAAGAATTATTACTGGGAAACAAACATTTGTTTATTATCCTGCCACTTACTAAAAATCTTAAACAGCTCCTGTTTTGCCCTTTGGCCTGCAGTTATAAAAAACAGACTTGACACATTTGGTTTAAATAGGAATAAACATGTATCAGTCATCTTAATAATATCTCAGAGCATGAGATTGGTCTAGCTGAGCAAGGAACTGGTGACGAGATGAATGGAAAGGTCTAGAGAGGTCTTTCAGTGCCAATGTGATGGGTCCTGGAGTCAGAGAGACCTTTAAAGTGGATTTCCCCTATTTTTGAATAAACAGGAGCACAGAAACGTCCTCATTGTGTTGTCTTTGTTTCTGTAAAGGTTTTCCTTGCTGAAGTCCAGCTAGATGAATGCTGTTGTTCAAAGAACGGTCTTTGGATCTGCTGGAAAAAATGAGAAACAACCAAATTGGATTTGAAAACATATTCTGATAATTGTCTTACAAAATACTTCAATTTCTCCCATGATTAGTCCAGCAGCTTCCAGTATTTTATGTATTGCAACAAAACTGAATTTTTGGGATCCCTAGGGAAAAGCCTCTTCTCTTCTATATTTCATGAGGCTTTGTCCCACATTTGCTGTGAGTTTCCTCATTTCTGCTTATTCTTGACTTTCCGATCTGGCCAGGTCCCCCCCGTTTCATCTCTGTCTCCAATGCACAGTTGGAAGTGGAAAGTTCCCTTGTCAGAGTGTTCAGCAGAAAATTGCTCAAACAAATTGCTTTTCTCCCAACCTTTCTGCCCAAAACTTCCTAAGAAACATAAACACCATGAAAAAAGGAACACAAGGACTGCACTTTCACTCCAGGGAATCATAACCCTTTTTAAAATATAGCTCCAGCTATTTTTCCAGTACTGTTTTTGCTGTTGTTTTTGTAATGTTTCTGCAGTGGTTTTTGGGGTTTAGGCACCTAAAAATCAGCATAAATTGTAACTATTTAGTTACTGGTCCATGTTTTGGCTGATTCATTGTCAAGCAGAGTTTTTGGTCATTCCTCTTCTCCACTGATGGGTTTCTTTAATGTTTTTGTAGAATACCTCTTGCTTGACACACCATGGGTTGGACAACACTGATTTTCCAAACATCCAGACTTTCAAACTATCTATTATTACATTCATTACTTGTGCATTATGCTCAATATAAGTTATGTTTTCACCAGGACATCCAAAAAGAGACCAGAGACTTGTCTTTATATCAGGATAAAGATTTTCTATCAAAGCAAATCTGATTTTAGTCCTGCATTGAATAGATCAGCAGCAGTGGGCAGAGATTTTCTCATCTATCCTTTGTCTTGCAGTATGTAAAATAACATTTGTTTTCCTTATTTGAAGAGGAAAATTATCTTATTCACCTTTTTGTAAGTTAATAAAGAGAGTAAAACAATTGCATCATGAGTATCAGAGTTAATGAAGTTTATTTCCCTTCAGACTTGTGTCTTGTTGATTTTGAATCTTGTGGAAATGTAATCCTTGAGAGCCTTTGAGATCTCTGCTCTTTTGCCAGAGGGCAAAAGATGATTCAGATGAATTTAAAAACTGCAAGGAAAACACACAGAAAAGTGAACAGCCACACGGGACAGCCAGGTCATCCTGTCTAAATCCAGCTCAAAAATACTTTGGGATGGATCAGACCCTCAGGAATGGGCTGGAAAAACCTCCTCAGGGCAGGCATTGAGCAAAAATGACCTCCTACTCTGCCTGCCTGTCTCCCACCAGTATATCTGGGCTGTGGTTTGCAGTCCCAGAGAGGGGAATGTGGGAATACTGGACTGGAGGGATTTAGGCCCAGATCCAAACACCTCTGTCCTGAAGTCCTCATCCATGTGCCAGCTGGAGACCTGTCAGTACAGACAGCAGTGTGACTTCAGAGTTCACAGGATCACCAAATCATGGAATAACCTGAGTTGGAAGGAGCCCACAAGGAACACTGAGTCTAGGTCTTGGTCCTGCACAGGACTACTCCAAGAATCACCATGTTCCTGAGAACATTGCCCAAGATTTGCATGGGGCTGTCCAAGATCCTCATAAAAGGGCCTCTTCAGTGAGTCATTCTATCCTTTTAAATTCAGTTTTTCCAGCCCTTGTTGTCAGCAATCCATCCACATGATCCTGGTTTGGAATGTTTAACATTTTAGCTGAAGAGATCCAGACCTGGAGCAAAATCCCACAGAAGTTAAGGACTGAAGGAACAGATTGTTCGTGCTCAGAGCAGTTTGCAAACAGCATGAAGAAATTCAGACAAGCAGTCCAAACCCAGGGATCTCAGCACACCATCAGTTCCAGTTTTCCACAGGCACTTCCCACGATGACCATTAAGTACCCTCACTGAAATTCAAAGAACTGAATGTATGTTCCAAAACAATTTCCAAGATTAGCTGCTCCATCAGCTTCCCAAAGAACTCCCTGTGCTGAGTTCCCTTTCTGTCCTCCTTGAAGACAGGAGTGCCATTTGCCTCCTACAGCTCCTGGGAACTTCCATGGTCACCATGACCTTTCAAAAATAAGTGACTTTGCAATGACATCAGATCCCATGGACCCCTCCTGTCCTCGTCCATTCATTCTATAAGTCTGTTTTGTCTTAGCCTTCCCTGACTGGATCCTCCTTCCCTCAGGATAAATCTTCCTTGCTCTGGTCCATGAAACTGGGATTTCTGAAGGCTGATTTTTTTTTACCAGCAAATGCTTAAATGAAGAGTACTTGGGTAATTTCCATTGGGTTCCATTTTCTGGTTCTTTGCCACCAGAATTCCCACCCTGCTGAGCAGCAATCCCACATTCTCCTCACTCTTCCTTTTGCTGCTGATATTCCTGCAGAAAACTTGCTGCCCTTCATATCCCTCACCAGATTTGATTCCAGACGGGCTTTGATTCCCCCCTACAGTTGCACCCATCAACTCTTCTTTATTGATTTATTTCTGCAGATGGAATTGCATGGGGATCAACAACACAGTGGACACAATCCCAGTGCCAGAGCCCATATTTGTTGGTCCATCTCACCAGGATTTTTGTTGGAAAACTCCAACAAAACACTTTGCCAGCTTCCACCACATATTGAGTCTTCTTCCATGGGGAAAAAAAGGGAAATGTTTTGTCCAAATAAAGGCAGGGAAACCTCACTGCATGGGGTTTGGAGACAGACTTGGTTTGGATGTATCCTACAAAGAGAACACAGAAAAAAAAAGAAGGACACGGGATAAGGGCTGGAATTGATTTTTCATTGTGGGATGGAATGACAGGGGTAGTTTCTTCTGTTTGGGTGTTTATGTAAAGACCTGCTGGGGTTTCTGCCAGCTCATATGGAGCCTGTGCCGCCCTACATTGAAAAACTGAGGTCTCAGAAGAGGAAAGACTGGGAAGTTGAAGGGGCAGGATATTTCCTTTGGTTTTCTTTTCAAATGTCTTATTAAAAAGAAGTTCTGATTTGTATTTTTTCTTGGGGGAAGATTTTTTTATCAGAGCTACAAGGCTCAGTAAAGAGAATTGGGCTCTTTCCTGGGCTTCTCAGAGTTCACCTGATGGGTTATCCCTGAAAATCACATTCCCTTCAGCAGTGACTTCACTTGCCTTCCTCTTTTCTCAGCAATAATCTTCATTTCCAGGTCAATAACCTTTAGTCTTTACAAAATTCAGTTCCAAAAAAAACCCCAAAAAAACCAGGAGAAGGCAAAAGGGTCTTTCCTTTGCCTCTTCCATTTCCACAGGTTGCAAATTTTGTTTTCCCAGAAGTTCATTGCCCAGTATAACTTTTATCAAGCACCATTAACACCTCAGGTTTGGGAAATCACTGAATTTAAGATTTTTGAGCACTGATTTTATGTCGCTCATTTTTTTTACCCTGTTCTTATATTTTTCCTGGTTATCTTCAGTTTCTTATTGGATCCTGGAGACAGGAGGCTGTTCCCAGAACACCCAGGATAACAACTCTTCTGTTTTAAAGTATCCAGACCACGGGTATCAGGTTTGAAAGTCATAACACCAATGATACAGGGTACATATATAAAATTCCGCTGCACACATTCAGGCACTGTCAACTCAGAGAGATTTCCCACAGGAGAACTCAGTTTCTCCTGATCTGATTTATTCTGATGCCTTGTTCCTTTCCATCTCCATTCATCAAGGCTTGAATGGGATAACAGCCTTAATAGATGCTAATTAGCAATATAAACCATTCACTATGAAGTAATAGCAAAATCAGACTAAAAAAAAGCCCTGTCAAAATAATGGTTGGGCCTGATGATTGAAAGGGGGAAAATGCAGTTGTATTCTTAATACTGGAGTGCAACTGAGACAGAAAAGAGAAATTATTGCTTTTCCCATGTAAATTATAAGCAATTAAGAAGGGCATGGAATAAACTTTGGGACTGGAACCCCTTTGGCTTTCCTTTGTCAGCTCCTCTCTGTGTTTCAGGGTGCTGCAGGAGCTGAAACACAATTTTTGTGTGTTTATTGTCAGCTCTGGTTTGATTTCATGCTCAAGCAGGGATAGAACAGCCCCAACCAGCACAGATTTCCTGATGGAAAGAGGAGACACATTCTGGATTCAGCTCAGGGCTTTCTTTGAGAGAGTGCAGATGTTTTGCTTTTGCTTGGAGGATTGGTATGTGCTAATTGGGCAAAGAATAGTAATTAGTCAGGGTGTGTGGGAGGTGTTTTGTCTGGATACCACCAGAGCCTCCCATAGGCTGGAGCAGCCCTTGTGAACTCCCCACAATTGCCTGGACAACTGGTTCACTGCAAGCACCTGAAATTCGGGGTGTCTTCCTCCCTCTCCCCAAATCCTTCCCGCTCAAATGTGGAACTGTTGCAGTCCATTTGAAAAACAGATGATTTCCAGGGGAAAAGGAGGATGACTTCTGGCCATGCTATGAGATTACATCAGATGATAGGGTGGGATTGCAACAGAAATTATTTCATCCACACATTTCCCGGGTTGTGCAGAGAACACCATTCCATCACACATGAACTTCACTAGAATTTTCATATATTTTACACGTTAAAAACCCCTAGAAATTAATTGTTTGACTGTTCATTGGTACCAAGTAGGGCAGTTGTTAGTATTTGGGTTCCTATTGGATATGGATTTCTTTGCCTCTGATGTTAATTAGGTTCTCATTCTCTGTGCTTTTATCTCTTTTCCCAGACTAGTGTCGTGGACCGTGCCGGGGTGATGGTTGGAGTTGATCTTTGTTGACAGTCATTGTCTTTTGCATATTTTCTGTGCTACTCCCAGTCTGCAGAGATGTTCAGCTCATCAGACCTTGCCTGGTAAAACAGTCCTTTGCAAAGTGTCTTCAATTCCCTTTCCACAGGGCCGAGGTGAACAAAAACCCTGGACTAAAATTCTATTAAAAATGTTGACCTTGGAATCATTTCCAATAGTAGCACCCAAGAGAGTGGTCTGAAATTGTGCCAGGGGAGGTTTAGGTTGGAAATTAGGAGGAGTTTTTCGCTCAGAGCTGGTCATACACAGGAACAGCTCCACAGGGAACAGTCACAGCCCTGAGGCTGCTCAAGAAGTGTTTGGATGAAGTTCTCAGGCATGGGTGGGACTATTGGGATGTCCAGGACCAGGAGCTGGACTCGATGATCCTTGAGGATCCCTCCCAGCTCAGAATATTCATCCTGGGAAAGACATTCTCAAGTATTATCCCAATGCCCAATGTTTTAAAGCTGAACATGTTCTTGCCACATTCTACTGGGTCATTTTAGAGGAGAAAACCAGGTCATTAACTGAACTTCACCTGTCACCAGGCTGTCCTCAATTCCCCTGGCCAAGAGCAGATCCCTGTTCCAGAATATTTGGATACTAATCAAAATGCTGACTATATTTAAAGGATCACCTGCTGAGATTATTCTGACTTCAGGAAAACGGCAAAATTCCTGTGAATTCGAATGCTAAAGTGCATCAGAAAAGGAGCAACTTTTTTTTTTTTCCAAGTTGCTGACCACTTAAAAGTTGTGGGAAGAAGCAAATTCCATGTTCCTCTCTCTCTGTTTATCCATCTGCCTGCCTATTTATGCAGCTAATTTTCCTCAAGAGCTTCAGAGTTCCTTCTGGCTTGTGTCATTTTGTGGGGAGGATCTTACACCTCATAGGATCAGAAAAGAAGTATCTCCCCCACCATCCGGCTCCTGCAAGCCAGATTTGGGGAGTAGGATATTAATTTCCTATAAAACCCTGTGTGAAAAGCACCAGTTCCCTATATACG
>VWZN01014769.1:337666-354747 GCA_013396955.1 Regulus satrapa
TGAGCCAAGTGTTGATCAGTGGGAGGGACACTCTTCAACCTTCACCACTGCTGACATGAACAAGCAATAGAGGGTGTAAATACCAGACTAGGAAGACTCCCAGGAATGTCTCTTGCACAGGGAGGCAGCAGAAATCCCTGTGGGATGACTCTGGCCAGAAAAGAAGTTGTCAGGAGTGGGATTCGAACCCACGCCTCCAAGGGAGACTGCGACCTGAACGCAGCGCCTTAGACCGCTCGGCCATCCTGACCCCTTGGATGTACACCCTGTGTCCTGAAATTCCTGGGAGCTTGTTTTCCATCGAGTGTGTCCTCTCAGTGTGTGGAGCACTTCCTTGGGCATCCAGGATTCTCCTCTGGGAAGCAAAGATCAGCCTGAACTGACAGGAGAGTGCAGTCAGATGGGGGTCGGTCTCTTCTCTCAAGTAACAAGGGATAGGAGAAGAGCAAACTGCCTAAAATTGCACCAGGATTGGTTCAGATGGGATGTTAGGACAAATTTATTTAGTGAAAAAGTGGTCAAGCATGGGAATGGGCTGTCCAGGGAATTGCTGGAGTTTCCAATCCCTGGGATTGTTCAAAGATATGTGGATGTGGCTCAGGGATATGGTGTGGTGGTGATCACAGTGCTGGGTTAGTGATGAGCATCAGTGATCTCAGAGGTCTTTTCCAAGTTTAATAATCCCATTAAATGGCCCTACTTACAACTAAGTTGACAATTAGTTAAGAGGTTAACAATTAGCTTAGGGAAGGCCTAACCAGTGCAAATACCAAAAACCAGCTCAATGAAGGAAGTAAAAACCCCAAAGAACCCCAAGAATCTTAATTAAAAAAAGAGATACAATAATTTCTGGCATATCCGCTTACCTCTGCCAGCTACTTTTTTTTTTTTTCTTTCCCTGCAGAGTGCTGGAATTTGTCCAACAGACTTTAGATGAATTGACAGTGGCATATGCATGAGCTGATGGCTGCTGCAGCAATGAGGCTTTCCCCTCCTCCAAAGCTCAGTGCAATTCCCAGGAGAGAGGGTCTGAGCAAGGTCATTTCTTCCCTTTGAAGGTGGAAACAGGTGAACAGCAGGACTTTGCAGGCTCCAGAAACAGGCCTGAGGAAATACAGTTTCAATTGAAAAGAGAGGAGATTTCATGCCAAGAGAAAGGGAAATTGAGGTAAGCGACAAATCTTCTGGAGTGAGCAGGAGTGGCTCACAAAATATAACTGAGAAAGAGAAAGACATGCAAAATAAATCTCACCCTTTAAGTAACAGATGCTGGGGGGTTGGAACTGGATCTTTAAGGCTTCTTTTAACCCAAACCAGTCTGGATTCTGTGATATTTTAAGGAGGTTCAGTAACAATTCATGGTCCTGGGCAGTGGTGAGGGTCTTCATGAGGGTCTTCACAGGAGAAAAGAGGTGATATTTACAGGGGCAGAGAGGGCTCAGAGCATTCAAGGACTCTTCCAGCTAAAACCCCCCTATGATTCTACAATTCTCTATAAAACCCCATTTTAGAGGATTTTACATGGAACTCTTATAACTGTATTGTTACAGAGGAAAACTTCAGCATCCCTTTTAACTTTATCCTGAGATGGAAGGAAAGAGTTGCAGGATGTCTTTAATTATCACCTGCTTCTGCCCACGCTTCTGCCTGGTTGGAAGTCGCTTGTCTTGAGCCCTGGCTAATGGGCCATGTTAGAGAGACAGAGGAGATTTTGGCACTACAAATTGGCAGCCTCGGTGCTTTTGATGGATTCGAGGCCCTATGTCACCACTGCCCATCACAGGGATGTGGCCTTAATGACAATGACCCTTTGCCCTGGGAGATGTCAGTGGCAGAGAATTGGAAATTGAAAATTAGGAATTGAGTATCAACCTGCCACCAAATCAATGTACTTTGTGTCTTTTATAAATGTAAAGGCAGAAAGGGAGAAAAAGGGCAGGAGGGCAAGTCAGGGGCTTCTGTGTTGGGTTAAAAGACATCCTGGTCAGACAGGCCCTGTTCCTCGAGCTCCTTCAGGCCTGGTGGCATCTGGGTGTGGGTGGCCACGGGTGAGTAATAAAGGTGTTTTGCAGAGCTCCAGCTGGTGAGGAATGAGCTGTGCAAGGCTCAGAGTGGGAAACACAATGCCAAGGGGTTTCCATTGGGTAAACATTTCACATTTGGATTTCTTTGTATGAGAATAAACAGTCGGCACAATGGGAGCTGCCAACTCCCCATCAACACAGTCTTTATAAGTGTTTTTTTTGTTTTGTTNAACCAAGTCTTTTTAAGTGGGTTTTTTTTTTTTTTGGGTTTTTTTTTTTTTTTAACAGCTTCACAGACTCCCAGGCAGGATCGTGCAGCAGTTTTGAAATCAATGAGGCATTTGCCATTTCCCTCTCACCTTGCCTGCCTTTGGATTAGCACAGCTCCACAGCTCAGGTTTTATTCCTGTGGATCTCTCTTGCTCCATGGTTACAACAAACAATGCTTTGGCTCATTCTGGCTTGGGAAAGGAGAAGGGGCAGGAAAGACTTGTTTGCTCATCTTGGGAGATGAGTAATGGACTCAGAAGGAGATTTTGGAGAACTGGGGAAGCAAATACCTGCTGAGAACAAGGGCACAGCCTCACTCCAAGGTCGGGCCCCTAGAGGAGAGCTCCTTCACTAAAGATCACTCATCCAGGGGAAACCTCCAGGATTTTATGTCCCCATCCCATGCCCAGCAAGTGGGATCTGAAAGCAGAAGAGGCCATAGCTCTCATTTCCCGTGTGAGAAGGGATCCTTGATGAGATTGTCTAGCACTTTGTCCAATTCCAACTTCATGGATTCATAGAATGGTCTGGTTCAGAAGATTATCTGGTACCACCCCTTGCCATGGGCAGGGACACCTTCCACTGGACCAGGTTGCTCAGAACCTCTTCCAGCCTGGCCTTGGACACTTCCAGACATGGGGTTTGAAACCCTTCAGGACTGGGGACTCCACCACATCCCTGGCCAAGTTATTCCAGTGTTTGACAGTTCTTGCTGTTTAAAAAAAAAAAAAAAAACGAAAAAAACCCAACCAACCAAACAACCAAAAACCAAAATAAAACGAACCCAAAAACAAAACAAAAAATTCTTACCTCAAGATCGAACCTTTTTGGCATGTCCACATTCAATGCAGGCTCCCACTGCTTGGCAGAGATATGTGTCTCTAATCAATGCTTATTAAGAGAAACACTTCATTTCAGAGATCTCTTCCATTTATTACTTGAGGCTGGGTGGAGAAAGGGTGTTCATTTCTTTAATTTTCTAAGCTGTGGTGGGCTTTAAGTGTTCATCAAAAAGTGCAAGTAAATCAAAACTACTGCTTAAAAGTATCTAGTCTTATCTGCATGAGAAGAAAGGAAGAGGCTACTTGGCCTCCCCTTTTGCAATTTAAAAAAAAAAAAAAAAAATTGTACATGGCTTTTCATGAACCTGAAGTGCCAGAGGCACCTGTGTTCAGTGCTGTCCAAGCAAACATGACCAGGGCCCTGGGATGTCACTGCCAGGCACTCGGAGAGGAGCGGGGACAGCAGCAGCACTGCGTGTCTGTCCATGAGCATTGCTGCCCTCTCCTGGCTCCAAAGCACAAAAAAACAGGGAAAAGCGGCTCAGGAAGGATGAGGATGGCAGCCGGGAGCACAGGGATGGATGCAGGACAGGTGGGACCTGCAGAGATTGCTGCTGCTTTTGGGGCAGATGGGCTCATCCACGCTGCTGCTGGCAGATTCCACCCCAATTAATCCCAGCTGCCGGGGTCCTGCTGACCAGCTCTGTCTTCCCAGTGGCTTTGTCACTGCAGGGATCACAGAATCATGGAATGATCTGGGTTGTAAGGACCTTAGAGGTCATCTCATTCCAAGCCTTGCCACAGGCAGGGACACCTTCCACTATCTCAGGTCGCTCCAAGCCCCGTCCAACTTGGCCTTGGACACTTCCAGGGATGGGGCAGCCACAGCTTCTCTGGGCAAGGCAAGGCAGAATCTCTCTAGAGAGGACTCCAAAGCTACTTTCAGGTAGGGGAACACACATTTCAACTGTTTCCCCGTGAAGCTCACACCTTCTTTGGTCTTCCACACGTTTGTTCAAGGTCTTTCTCATCTGTCAAGCAGTGGGGTTTTGCTATGCCTTCCCCAGAACCCAGTAAGGAACTTGGAGCCTTTCTTCTGCCAGCAGCCACTGTCTGCCCTAGAATGGGTGTCTCTTCTCAGAGAATCACAAAACAGGTCAGGCTGGAAGTGACCACAGTGGGGTCCCCACCTCCCTGCTCCAGTGAGGCCATTCCAGAGCACCTGGGCAGGATTGTGTCCAGACGGCTCTGGAATGTGTTCAGTGAGGGGGACTCCACAGCTTCTCTGGACAATCTGTTCAGGGCTTGGTCACTGCACAGGACAGAAAGTTTTCCTATGTTCAAGTAGAACTTCCTGGGAATAATTTTCTTCCTGTTCTTCTTCTGCTGTTGCTGGGCCCCACAGAGCAGAGCCTGGTCCATCTTCTGACCCTTCCTTGAAGATGTCACTGGACATTGATCAGATTCCCTCTCAGTCACTGTATTTGAGACTGAACATGTTCAACTTGCTTGGGCTGACCTTGTAACAAAGATACTCCTGTCCTTTCATCATCTTTGTTGCCATCTTCTGTTCTTTGTTCACTTTCTCTGCTGCTGAATCCCTACAGCAGCAAGCTCAGGTCTAGAAGACCAAATAAAAGAGCTGGCACATGTTCTTAATCCCAGAATCAAAGTGTTTTAAAAGGGATTTGGTCCACATGGACAAAGTCTCACCCTCCTTTTCACCCTCAAACCAGAGATTCACATCCCTGGCACCTCCTGGGAGTTGTCTGGCCTGATCAAACTACAAACTAGGCCAGAACACCAACAGGGAAAGGTTGTCAGGAGAAAAAGACCTTTGAAAAACATCATGAGAGTTTTACTTCCAATGATGAAAACGTGGAAGTCTTATTTGGGTCTGACAAGCTGTTGGCTCAGAAAAATCCTACATTTGCTGAACTGTTAACACGAGTCTCTGGAAAGATGTGCTTGGGTTTCTAATTCACGTGGCACCTTCATGTGGAGCTTCAGGGAGAAAGAGGGTCATCCCAACCTTTTATGTGGGAAAAAGGTTACCTGGAGCAGTGTTGTGTGTGAGGGAGAAGGACAAAAGTGTCTTATCATGGTGACAGGTTGTCCCTCGGCAATCTGTCCCTGAATTTAGTGGGATGATGTCTAAATATTCACATGGTTTAGCAAATGTTACGGCTGTTGGGGGCAACTTGATTAAATCCACCTTGGACACCCCTCTGCTGAAGTCCTCTCCCTCTCTTTTCCTTCAAAGGGAAAGAAATAAAACATTGGGAAATAAGCAATCACTTTCATTAAGCATCACTTTTTCTCCAGTCAAGGAACGAATGACAAATATCTCCCCCACCCCCACCTGAACCCTGCTGACTGCAGACCTGTCCTAAGAGAAGAGTTCTTTAAAATAGAAGAGAGAAATGACAGCTAATCACATGAAGAATATAAGAAAAATTAAAGGAAAGCTCTGAAAAATTTTTTTTAAATCCTGAAAATTAAGGAAAGCTTCCAAAATCTATTAAAGAATGCTTAGACCCTGAAGACCTCTGTATATGAAGCCGTGGAGAGCCTTCATCTCTGGATGAGTCACACCTCCAGCCAATAAACTTCTTGTTTCTCCTTTCCAAGTACCTTCCCAGGAAGGCATCTCCACCAATCCCAAGCACAACTTCTTGCAGCCCAACTACTCCTTTCCAGCAGCTCAGAAATGAAGGGAGGAAATTTATTCCTGCAGCGGACAGGAAGACTTGGAAGAGCTGCAGAGCTGTCCATGCCTAACTGTGGGTCAGCTGAAGCCAAACCCTTCTCCCTCTGGGTTTTCTCCTGTACTCACCAACCCCCAGCAAATGCCAGGAGCTGCTGTTCCTGGCAGTGAAGCCAACAGTCGTGATTCCTTGGAGCTGAAAATAAGACGTTGCTGGCAGCAGCTGATGCTTTTGCTCACAGTTCCCAGCTGAGTGGGCTACCTCCAAAAAAAGCAGATGGCCAGGGAGGAACTCCAGCAATTTGCTACAAAGCAGCTAAAAGTCCCCTTTGCCCAAAGCTCTGAGAGCTCAGCATTTCATGACATCTAGTGGGCAAGGCAGGCACAGTGACTTGCATGGAGAGAAAGCCTCAGAAAATAAAATAAAAAAAAACCAAACCACCAAATAAATTGGCCCCAGAGAAATTCAGGAATGGGATTAAATAGCAAAATAAAAGAGAGCTGATTTCCTCCCTTGAAAGAGCTACAACCTCAGCAGTAACTCCAGGGGGAGGCGGGGAAGAAAAACAGAATTATGGAGAGGGCAAGTGATTTGAGAAAGATCAAACATCAGGTTAGCTCAATAAAGGCAATTATATTCAACCCCAGCTCTGCTCAGCCTCAATCTGTTCCGTCTCCTGGCTGGAAGGAAAGCAGAGCTCTCTGAGCAGGGACATCCCCCAGAAAGTGCCAAAGAAATGAGAAAATTCCCTAAGAGAAACTTGTGGATGTTTATTACAAAATCAGAGGGAGAAACCAGGAGTGTTATCTCACGGGTAAAGTGTGACACTGGGACTCATCACCCGAGTCTGGATGTGGAATCCTCATGGCAGGATATTGAAGGGCCGGAGAATGTCTAGGGAGGGAAACAGAGCTGGGGAAGGGTCTGGAGCACCAGGAGTGGCTGAGGGAGCGGGGAAGGGGGCTCAGTCTGGAGAAAAGGAGGCTCAGGGGGCACCTTCTGGCTCTGCACAACCCCCTGACAGGTGGGGACAGCCGGGTGAGTGTTGGTCTCTTCTCCTGGGTGACAAGTGACAGGAAAAGGCAGAACGGCCTCCAAGTTCCATCGGGAGAGGTTTAGACATCAGGAACAAATTCTTCAATGAAAGGCCGGTCCAGCCCTGGAACAGGTTACCCATGGGTGTGGAGTCACTGTCCCTGGAGGTGTTTAAAGATATACAGATGTGGCACTTGGGGACGTTGTTTCATGGTGGCCTTGGCTGAGTTAAAGGTTTGATGACCTGATGACCTTCCAGTCTAAATGATCCTATGATTCCCTGTTTCTGTGTTTCCCCATTGTGCTTTAGGGACAGACTGTAACAAATTAAAATCACCTGCCCTTTCAGTTTTTAAACCATTTTAGATTAATCTTCCCTAGTCCAGACAGTATCATTAGGATGAGGTGCCCAACTTTATAAAAATCCCAAATTCCCTTGAAAGAACTCAGTTCCAGACATTTATCTGGAGAAATCTGTCAACATCTGACCAGATGAAACCCATCTCAATGAACCAGAGCATCCTCACCTACCTGCCAAGGTTTATGCACAGGGTTATACTGGAAGTCAATGGATGAGAAAAAANCAGGGGTAATATGGAAAAAAAAAGAAAAAAAAAAAAAAAAAAAAAAAAAAAAAAAAAGTGAATGCAAGATGGATTTTCAGGTCTGTGGTTCTCCAGTGTTTTGCAGTCGAGTCTGAGGGGAGAGATTAACCTTGAAGCTGCCAGAGAAGCTTCTGAAGCCATGGAGGATGAAATCAGAGATGAGGCAATGCCATGAAGCCAGAGAGGATCAGTTTCATTCTTTAAGGACCCCACTGTGTGTTCATTACATTCTGCTCTTTCTATTTTTTGCCTTTTTTTTTTTTTATCCCTGTGAGTGTCTCTAGACACTCTCCCTCCCTCCCTTTCCAGTGGCTCTAATATACATCTTCCCTTTTCCTTTCCTACTGAGAGAATCACTCACTCCATTCTCCATCCTCCTGTAAGGGGCAGAGAGAATTTATTCAAGTTGCAAAATGCATTTTTTCTGCCGTTTTTCTGCCCTGAGATTTTTCCCAAACCACCTGTTTGGGAGAATCCCAGGAGCTCCTGTTTGCTTTCAGTGATCACCTCAGTGATTTCTGCTGTGCTGCCTTGCTTTGCTTTCCTGTCTCTTCCTTCCCAAAACTGTTTCTGTTCCAGGTTTTCTGAGTTGTAGAGGGAAAGAAAAAATAAAAATAAACAAAATTACTTCTTCCTTTGAGCCAAACACAAATTAGGCAACTGAGCAGACAGAAATGCTCACTGGTCCAGGGGAGAGTGGATTTGTAATCTAAATTACTGTGGAATAAAAGCATCATCCTCCCTCTGTTTTCTAATTTAAACATTGTCTCCTGTTCTTCTTCCCTTTTTGTTTGACTAATTTAGTTGCCTTTGATCTAAGGGCAAGGAAATCTCATTTGCATGTTGTAGAGGACATTAATTGCAAGCACTTTTACTTCGAGGCCTGCTCCTCCTGCACTGACTGGAAGGCTCAGTCTAACTGCAGCCCCTGTTCCTGTGAGGGTCGTTAATTATTGATCCTGTTGAGAGATAACTGAACATAACGAGCTCAGGGATGAGCTGTGGCTCCCTGGGGGCCTGGCTGGAAGGAGAAGATGGAAGGGAAGGGGATGACCCACAGCAATCCCAGCTTAGGAGAAGGTGTGACTGTGAGAAAGACAGAGCGAGTGTCACAGAGTCACAGAATCATGGAATTGTTTGGGTTGGAAGGGATCTTAAAAATCATCCAGTTTCAATCCCCTTACATGGGCAGGGACACCTTCTACTGGACTAGGTTCCACAATCTAAATTCCAGATCCACATCTTCTCTGGACAACTTGTTCCAGGGCCTCACCACCCTCACAGCAAAGAATTTTTTCCCAATAAATTTTTTTTTTTTTTTTTTTTTTAATAGCTAATCTAAAGGTAGTGTCTCAATTTGAAATAATTCACCCTTGTCCTGGATTATTGGGATTTATTGGGTTCTGAGGCCCTGGCACAGGCTGCCCAGAGAAGCTGTGTCTGTCCTATCCCTGGAAGTGTCCAAGGCCAGGCTGGACAGGGCTTGGAGCACCCTGGGATAGTGGTAGCCATCCCTGACCTTGCCATGGAAGTTGGAACTAGGTGGTTTTTCAAACCCTTCTAAGCCAAACGATTTTATGATTCTGAGATTGAAGTGTCCTAACTTTGACTGATATTCCCCTTCCCACCAAGCCTGGTGTCACTAGAGCCAGGATTCCAGTCAAGGTTTCCATTTGGCTCTGCCATGGCAGGGGGCTGATGAGACCCCAGCATGAAAGATCGCTCAGAGATCACCTCTGGGTTCTTCTGTTAAAAATGAGCAGCTCTGGTCTTCCCTGTCACAGAAATGGCATTATGATAAACTTATTTTTCTAGAATAGGGAATCCTGTACAAATTTTCTTCACCTTTCTCTCCCTGGAATTGTCTAAGACCATGTGAGTTTATCAAGGCACAAAATCCAACCAAAATACCAAGAAATTTTCACTCCAGAAGTATAATATCCTGAGACTTGGGAAGCTTCACTTGAACTCTTCTTCTAAAGCAGGTCTTGGGATGAACTACAACCGGCTTGGCTCCCCTTGGACTAACCATACCAGATGGATGAGCTAAAGCTTATTTCGTAGGATTGAAGGATATTGAAGCTCTTCCCTTTCTGGAGAGCACCTGGGCTCTGACTGTTAAATCCTTTAGTGCTGGTGCAGAGTGGATGATGAGGGACTTTAGGCTGATGAGGGAAATAGGAAAGGTATAAAGGAGGCTGAACCTGGAACCCAGCCTGACCCAATGTGTGGATTTATATTTCATGCTGCAGGTCATGAGAGATTTTAGCTCCTTAGGAACACACTCCTATCTGAAATATTCCTTCTTGGAGCCTTGCTCAAAGCCATTTGGAAGACAGCTGAAGATAGATGGAATTGTCTTTAGAAGTCATGTAGCAATGCCCAAACCTAAGAGCATCTTCTCTTCCTGTGCTTCACTCTCCTCATTACCAAGTCACTCCTGGAGGTGCAGAGCTGCATTTTTGGTGTCGATGACTCCTGCCCATTCTCCTCCAGAAGATGGCAGGAGGCTGGATTTGCTCTGCAATGTCTTTTGGCACTGACAGCAAGCTAGGGATGTTATTAGGGTTATTTTTGTGACAGTGCAGGGAGGGCTGAAGAACATTTGCCTGTGAATAGCAGCAAAATTTAAGACTGCTGTGCTTTATTTATGGTGTGTTTCCAGATGCTTCGCACAGAAATAATTTGTTTAATAAATAACACAAATAAACAGGCATCCAATGCCTTGTGCTCACAGCCCAGACAGCCACACACAGAGTGACAGCCTGCCAGGGAGCTGGAGGCTTTAGAGCAGCTCCATGGAATCTTTCAGGTTGGAAAAGACCTTCAAGATCTTCGAGTACAATTTTTTACTGAATGCCACCACATCCACCAGACTACATCCCCAAGTGCCTGTTCATTTTTGAACACTAAAGTGATGATAACTCCACCATTTCCCTGACTGGTCCATTCCAATGCTTAAACCATCATTTCAGTGAAGACAATTTTCATAATATCCAACCTAGACCTGGTCTGTCACAGCTTGAGGCCCTTTCCCCTTGTCCATTCTCTCCTGGGAGAAGAAACCAACCCTCATCTCACTCAGCCTCCTTTCAGTGTAGAGAGCAATAAGGTCTCCCCTGAGCCTCATTTTCTCCTTTTTAAGGTCTTCCTCAAGCCCTTACTGTAATGAGTGACCAAGGGTTGAACAATTCCTTTCCCAGGTGTTTTCTTTCCAGAGCCCCATCAAGTATCACAAGGGGACAGTGAACAGCACATTACCCCCAGTGCTGTGTAATGTGATTTCAGTATCTTTAGGCACCAGAGTTAACCTTGGGAAAATTATCTGGAGCACTAAAATGTGGGAATTTAAATTCACATTGTCAAGCATTGGAACTGCCTTCACAGAGAAGTGGTGGAGTCACCACCCCTGGAAGTGTTCAAAGGGGGTGTGAATGAGTGTTTAGTGGCATTGACGGTTGGACTGGATGGATAGAGCTCTTTTCCAACCTTAGCAATTCTATAATTCCATGATCTGGGTGATCTCTCGGGTCCCTCCACCCTGGTTGCAGAAGTGATGTGTAGAGTTACCACATTGGCATGGTCGTTGGTTCCTGGCATGATTTTAAGTGTCTTGAAGTGTCCAATGGGCTGTAGGAGGGAATGGGACAGCTCTTGGCTCTCTCCTGTTGACCAGCGATTTGTAAATGTATAGATTGGTTGACTGAAGATTCAATGACTTCAGTGTCAAGGCAGCTGAATCACACTCAGGCTGTAGAGAGCTGGATGATCTTGAAGGTTATTTTCCAACCCAACCCATTCTGTGATTTATCTCATCCTAAACCAGATGTGCATTTTGTCAGGTGATTCACACTCTAAACTCCATTCAGTTTGTTGATTGGATTGTCTTTAACTGTAATGAGAATGAAGATAATTAAATTAAGATGACTAAGCTAAAGACACCCCAATTTATGCAGATGAATCCCAGTCTTCTCCTGTGACTCAGTTTCTCTACAGGAAGAACTTAATTAATGCCACTTTTGTATCTTGTATGGCCATAGAAAAATATCAACATATTCAATAGTAGAGAAAATTAGATCAATATTCCTCTGTTATGTCTTCATGGATTGAAATGACTGGCTGGGTGAACACACCAGCTCTGGCTAAGATTAGACAGATAAAAACATATTTAAGGCATTTTTTCCTGCTCACATGCACATTCTGGATAGAGTTCCAGAACAGAATTTTTATTCCCTTCTTTGCCCTCGGAGAGAACACATTTTCTCCATCCATAAGGATGAAGAAAGAGTCATGCCAAGAGCAGAGTGACAGTGGTAAATGGATAATAAATGTTTTTACATGAACTGTTCTAGCTATGGCTGGGGTGAAATCATTCCAGGAGACAGCAGGAAGAGCACAAAGTAATTTGTAATCTTCATGAGTGCATACCCTGGGACACCAAAACGCAAAACACGTGTTAACACCAGAACAGGGAGACTTTAAATGCTGCTGTTTAAAGTCTTTAAAATTTAAAGGAGTGTTGGGCAGAAAAAAGAGACGGAGGGTGTTGTGAAATTCCATGAAAATGAAAGATAGTAGAGAGAATGTACGGACACTGGAGAAATAAAAAGAGGTTTTTTTTTTTTTTAACATTTAGAGTCAACTCTGGAGCTTTTCTTCTTCTGTTTGAGGCAAATGTTTAAAGTTACAAAAAATGGAGGAATATTCAGTGCAGCCACTGGATTTTGTTCCACATCCATTGGGTCTGGAGGAAGATTTTGGTGCTCCAGTTCAGATGCAACCCTTTACATGAAACTTCAGAATAACTTGGGTTAGATGTCCTCTTTTGAAGTAATCAGTCCAAAAGCCTGTTCCAAATATGGCCAAGCAGTTCCAGTAAAAGTTTTAGTATCTCCAAGAGCTGGGATCCGTCTTCTCTAGATCCTTCCCTCAAGGAGTTTCATACAATAACAATATTTTCCTTCACCTTGCATATGGGCACATCTTCTACTCCCAGCTTCTCCTTGTAAATCCTTGTATATCCAGCTTTCCCAGCCTACTTGGTTGACTCAGTGTCTTTTTTAAACTGGAGAACCCAAAGAAAAAAAAAAAAAAAGGACAAATTATCTGTATTTCTCTTTCTTTCCTTAGGCAGCAGGAGGTCTGATTTGCCTGAGCCTTTCCAGGTTTAATCCTATTTCCTGAGTCAAGGCTGTGATAGGAGAAAATTTGACCAATTCCTGGTGTCTTCCCTGCCCTTCTGGCCTTTCTCTAGTGCTTGGCACTGATTGGAACCTTCTGCTGACAGTGGCATCAGAAAGGCCAAATAACTTTTAAAATCTGTTAAAAATTAATTGAATGCTGGTATTGAGAGTCACTTTAATACACGTTCATTATTACTTGGCCCCTCTGATATGTTACAACCTGAAGGGATTGAAATTAATGGATGTCCTGAGAACCATTCATCAGTGATCAGCAGAAGCCACGGGATGTGTCAGTAGCAGTTTCCTTCACAGTATGAAAGAGAAGGAAGGGAAAGTTCACACTTTAAACTTCCATTTCAATACACTTAAAAGCCAGATTAGAACAAAATTGGTGTTTTGTTTCTTTTTTCTTCTCAGCTTGAATCCTGAATGCAGAACAAAATAATTTGATTCCATATTTGAAGGCACGTCCCACTGAGTTATTCAGTAATCAAAACACATTTGTTGCTTACCCTTTGCTTTCATGGATACACACATGGAAGTGTGTCTGAAAATCTGCCTGAAATCAACCTGGGCATTGAAGGAGCTGGAAAAACTTGACCCATTCTCTGTTCCCAAACCACCCCATCCAGGAGGTGATGGAGTGACTCCAGTGAGGTTCTGCAGTGGCTTCAAAGGATCAGGCATCTGCTCCAGTGTGCACATGGAGAAGGAGAAATGTTCATTTTTCCTCCACAGGGACAGAAACAGGCACATTCATATTGTTCTTTCCACCATTCTGAAGTATACAGGTTGTTTGTTTATCCCAGGCTCCGCTAATTCCAAAAATAACTTGTACAGGAGGACTGACAGGGTTTTTTGAAGAGCTCCTCTGCCAAATCCTTCATCTCGGAGCAGTGAAGGGTGAATGTCTTCTCCTCTGAGTGACTAAGAGCCAGAGTAGAACAAAACTGATGGCAAGTGGAAAGCTCAAGACAATGGAAGAAATTCCTGTTGGATGAGATCCCTCTACATTTAAATGTTTGTGTGATGACTTCTGTCTTGAGGGGTAAAAGAGTCAAGTCAGTCCTTGGACTTGTGCTACCTGGATTAAGAAATCTGATCATCTCAGGGGAGAAGAAAAATTTCTTCCCCAATCCAGAGCCAGTGTCCAGGAGACCAGGACTCTTCAACAACCATCCTGGCAAATGTCTATGTGTGCCTCCATCTACTCCTGCCTCTGTTTTAGGCAGACTGTGGTTAAAAATCAGCATGAAACAGCTCACAGGTCATCCAGATAAGCTTAAACAAAGTTATAAAATCACCTCAGGCCCTGAGAAACGTGTTTCAAGGCAGTTGGTGACATCAGATCTTCACCCACTTCATGGATGTGCCACGGTGGGAAGTTTGGTCACTTTGAACCCAGCTCCAGCCTGGTGGGACTGAGCTGCTGCCAGTGCAGACCAGTAACAAACCCAGGATCACAAGGTCATCCATTAAAGGTGGAAAAGACCTCCGACATCACCCACGCCCACTAAATCACATTGTGATGTGTCATTTCTACTCATTTTTGAACAATTCCAAGGAGGATCACCCCAGAACTTCTCTGGGCAGCCTCTTCCAATGCTTGAACATGCTTCCAGTGCAGAAAATTTTCATAATATTAAACCTATTTTTTCCTATTATCCAGCTGGATCTAAATCCAGCTGATCATTGAGTTGGTACTATGGACAGCTCACACAGCACAAAGCACTGCATTTCTATTTTCTGGTTTTCCTTCTTGAAAAGACCGAAGTATCTTCTGCCAACAGTTTAAGGGATGTTTTAGGGAACACTCGGGCTCCAAGGGGTGAGTTTTGAGTGAAAATCAGAATCTGAAATGACAAAAGATCATGTGCAGTGAGGAATCGACCACTTCGCTCCTATGATAAGGAGATAGCTGTTCTTTCTTGCTGCTCTGTCCATTGGCCTGAGCAGAAATGCTGGAAATACAGCTGGAATTATTTGTGCTTATATAATCAAGCCACATCTATGCAAAATTGCTTCTTAATGACTCATCACAGCGCACTGTTTGTCTTCTCCCGCCAACCAGCTGACTGAGAGGAATTGTTAGACCTCAGATTCCTCCCAGGCAGCCTCTATAAACATTTGAGTTTTATTAGCTGTTTATAAATTATATCAAAATACATCAGGCACCCATGGCAGGGACAGAGCGGCGATTGCAACATGTAATAAATAACAGGAGCATGGGATGAAAACAGATATATACATTTTAAAGTGCACCTGAGGCGCATTAGAGTCATTGCATAATATGTTTTGACTTAATAAGAAGATGCACTTTGCGTAAAGACAGCGCTTAAAGTGGCTTTCCTCGACTGATTTATGAAATGTAAATGTTTACACATCCACTGTGTATCCTGGGGCTTGGAGGAATAAAGTCAAAACAACCTTGGGGGTGGGAATATATTTTGCTGGGTAGAGGAAAATCCTCCTCTCACTTCCACTGGCACATCTCTCTTGACCAAGCTGGAATTGTGATGAGTTGTCTCCAGGATCAAAATGGGGCTTAAAAGAGGCAGAATAGATGAACACAAACTCAAAATGCAAATTTTTTCTCATGTGACAGACAAAATAAAGAGATGTTTGAGCAGCTTCCACAGGGAGATGATGTTTTCCCTGTCATTTGATTTCATTGAGATGCAATGACCTAACCTCCAAAACAAAAAAAGAATAAAAATAAATGGTTTGTGGCTGTAAAATCAGGCATTATGTACATGATTATGTGTATAAATTATACAGATATGTAGATATGTATTTCTCCAGGGAGGGGGTGGAGTTGCCACCCCTGAAAGCTTGAAAAAATGAGTAGACCTGCCACTGGGAATAAGTTTTAGTGGGAATGGTGGTATTTGGTTGAAAGGTAGACTTGATCTTGGAGGTCTTTTCCCAATTTAAGGATTCTCTGTATCCTAAGTCAGAGAATCAATTCTCAAAGGACCAAAGGAGAACACACCAATAATTCTTGCTAAACCTGAAATCTCTGACCCTAGGCTGGACAAAGGACTTAACATTTTTCTTCCTTCCTGGGAAAGGCTTCCTCTAAGTTTAGTTCTTCTGTAAACTTTTGAATGAATGGAGTCCAAACCTCTCTGGGGAGATTCCCACTGACTCTGGCAGGTTTTAGATCCAATTCAGTATCCCTAAGTGGGGATTCAAGAGAGGCTTACCCTGATCTTTTAAAAATTTTGGGCTTGTCTACAAGTTTTGAACACACATTTGTAGTTAATTATTTATATGATATCACCCACTTCTGGATCTCAGATTATTTTCCAGTTATGGATTCATGTTGTCTCTGAGGCATATTCAGTTTTGCCAGAATCCTTCACCCTTATTCAATAACAAATCTGTGAAACGGGATTTCCATACTTGTAATGGGTGCACCAGGAGACAAACTTTGTAAATAATAAACATCAACATTTCCTCATCCATTTTGTCCTAGTTTTTATTGCTGAGCAGATGTGCTATGAGATGAGCAGATGTGCTATGAGGAGAATTAACTCCATCCCAGCCAGACCCAGCAGAGAGGCTGCACCTTGAGTTCTGTGTCCAGTTCTGGATCCCTCATTTCAAGAAAGTTGCTGAGGTGCTGGAGAGTGTCCAGGGAAAGGCAACAAGGCTGAGGGTGAAAGTTCTAGAGACTGAGTCCAACGAGGAGTGGTTGGGGGGAGAAAAGAAGGCTCAGGGTAGACCTTATCCCTCTTTAGAATGACCTGACAGGAGGGTGAAGCCAGGAGGGGGCTGACCTTTCCTCCCTGGGAACGAGGGACAGGACAAGAGAAAACAGCCTCCAGTTGGGCTGGTTGAGATTCATGTTGGACATCAGGAAGAACTTCTTCATGGAAAGGGTTGTCAAGACTTGGCAAAGACTCCCCAGGGAGGTGGTGGACAGCCTCTCATCCCTGGAGGTGTCCAAGGAATGACTGGATGTGGCACTCAATAATTCTGGAGGTCTTTTCCAATTTAAATGACTGGGATTTGGTGAAAGAGGCAGACAAGCCCTGAGTGGAGCAATGGATACAAGCTGCAGCTCTGTCACGGTACACAAAGATATCAGAGCTAACTCGAACCCAGCCATGCAGCACAAAGCGAACAGGAGCTGCAAAATCCCACAAGAAGGATAAATTAGCTCATGCTTCATTCCATCCTGCCTCAGTTAATACACTGATACTCGAGTTAATGAATTTAAAATCAACTTGAATGCATCTCAAATGCTCTGGGGTTTGTAGACCTGGTTCCACTTTTTAGCTCTCTGAAAGACATTCCGTGTAACCAAGCACCTGTCTGGGTCCTGATTTTCCCTCTGCAAAAGACACCTTTTTCAGTACAATGCTGTGAGAGTAAACCTCAGTGTCCCTGGGTGCTCAGCAAAGAGCAGATACTGCCTCAAGATAAAGAGGAAGGCACCTGGTACCACAGAATCACAGAATTAGGGCTG
>VWZN01014770.1:0-29729 GCA_013396955.1 Regulus satrapa
TTTCCTTTTTTAAAAAAAATTTCATTCCCCCCAAGACAATGTGTACTTGTGTCTCTTGGATACACTTATAAAGCTTGTTGTCTTTTGATATCAGTTCCCATTCTCTGTATTTCCCCTTCAGGAAAGAACACTTCTCTTCAAATGAAGAGCCAGTCTTAAAACAACAGAAAAAAAAAAGAAGCAGGTGGACTACTCATTTTATGTAAAAAGCATTATTCTTGAAAGTAAAATGGGTTGTCTGTTTCTGTTGGTCATCCCAGGATCTATTTATTTTACCTGCAGGAACAGGTATCTGACTTCAGTTATTTCCACACTTTGGGCTGAAACTCTATCAACAGACAAGAGCACAGATGTGTCTATTGCAACTTGCACCTCAAACTTTGTAAAAGGCTCAACAAAGCACTGTATTGAGGCTTTTAGCTTTCAGAAACAAATTTTTATCTCTTTATGAACAAATGCTTCAAATATTAAGAAGAATATAATCTCAAAATAGCTGAAACAAATCACAGTCATAACCTTCCTCTTAAAGATGATGATTGAGTAGTACTATTCTAGAAGATTGTAAAGTCATGATCATAATTTCTTGGTTCTTATTCCTAAGCATTTTTTTCCTTCAGTGGAAAAATATTCCTTTAATGTAAAATACAGACTGTTACTTTCTTCTTCCAGTGTCTAAAATGTATGCCCTGATCAATACATGCCATGATCAATGAGTTGTTTCAAATAATAATTGTGTCACTGAGAAACACATTGATGGGATGTTTTCTTTAGTAGTGTTAGAACTTCCTCTGTGCACAGAGTCTCTTGCTTCTCATCAGTCTGGAGGCTCTGCAGACAAATTACCTGCCTTTCATGTTTTTGCTAGAGGGTGGAAAAAAGATTACTAGGGGAAAAATAAAGGTTTAGTAAGAGTTTTTGTGTAAGAGAGCTGGAATCTGAGACCGATAACAATTTCAGGAAAAAAGACTTTTAGAAAAGCAGAATGGAAAAGGAAGATGAGAAAATAAGTTATGCATTCTTTTACATTTACCTTTAAAGTTTCTACTTTACTGTATAAAATTCTTCCATTTTTATTAATAAAAAGTACTATTAATTAAATGTACGACTGTTACTATTAACCTTCTGGTAGATGAACATGCCTCAGGGAAGAATTTTAATTTAGCTGGAAAAGAAGGAAAGGAACATATTAATCTGCTTTTCCTGTCTTCTGAAGTAAATTAGAGAAGTGTGAAATTATGGCATAGAATCTGGTTCCTCTTCTTCAATACAAGCAGGAATAGCCTTCCTATAATTTCATAATAAAGTGGAGCAAAATCTGTCTGAATGATGCTGAAAAGAAGATCTGATAACTTTAATTTTAATTCATCAATTTCAGGGACTGCTAGACATTGAATATGACATTTGTATATTAAAAGTTACAGAACCATTAGATCTTCTTCCCTCTAAATAGCATTTCCAAAGTTTGAGAACATTTGCTCACAGTGATTGTCCTGGAAAAAGCTTCTTTATCAAAGTCTTGCAGAAAAATCTGAGAAGTATGATATGAAGTTCAGTGTGATGAGGGCTGATATTGCCATAGGAAGTGGGTAGTACCGGACTTTTCAAACTGGAGAGAACTGATCCTGCTCTATCACGTTCCTCCTCATTTGGACAAGACAGGGAGAAAATAAGGTGGAAAAAACTCATGGGTCAAGATAAGGTCAATTTAATAAAGCAAAAGCAAAGGTCATGCATACAGAAGCACAGGAAACAAAAATATTTTATTCTCCGCTTCCCATCTGAAGTGGATGTCTTGCCACTTCCCAGGAAACGAGGCTTCACTACACATAGTAATTGCTCCAGAAGAAAAATTATGTAAATAACATATTACCTTTGACCCCACTCTCTCACCCCTCTCCTCTTCTTTTAGCTTCTATTGCTGAGAACACACGTGGGATATTATGGAGTATCCCTTCAGGTCAGCTGTTCTGGCCATATTGTCTCCCAAGATGTTATCCCCTACCACCCTGCTGGTGAGCAGGGAATTTTGGACTGCACTGATGCCGTGCAAGCTCTTCTCAGCAGTAATGCAAACACTGGTGTGTTTTCAACACCTTTCTAGCTGTCAATGCAGAGCACAGCACTGTGAGGGCTGCTATGGGAAAATTAACTCCATCCTAGCCAGAAAAAATACACCTGCTAAGGGACACAACTAAAATGCCATGTATGCATTTATATTAAATCATGTTGATGTATGCATTCATATTAGACCATCACTGAAAAAAATCAAAACCACTCCTGGAAGCAGGGACCACTACTCCAACCTTTTGCTGAAGCTGCACCTGAAATAAGCATATGAATTAAAATGAATTCTATTTACTGTTGGCATCTCAACAACTGTGTTATTAGAAATCTTAAAGAAAAGCATATGCAAAAGCAAGTAAACATATGTCAATATACATTGATACATGCACGAATAGAAAAGTAGTAATTTTCTTAACAGAATCATCTGCTAAACTGTTTTCAATGGCAAAAAAAAAAAGAGGAAACAGTCTAATTGCTCTGTGTTTTATATCTTATCTAATACTCCAAGCTTTCTTGAGAAAACTCTTGCCAGAAACCTGTGGTTTCCTTATGTCTCAGAACTATATTGCTAGTTACTTGTATAATTTGGTGAGGCTTCATTTTGCTTGTCAGATTCCAGCACTTCTGTCATTCATTTTTTATTAAAAGAAACAACCAATTCCCTTCCCCTTAAAATCACTTCCCTGGGTGATTAAGAAATGCAGTTCCACACTATCACAGGACTTCCTGAATTCTCTTTCTTCAAATACTATGTCCTGAAGTTCCTTTAATTATGTTCCCAGAAAGTGACTCATGAGTCTTTATTAATTATAGAATATGTTAACTTAATGATTGCATTAGAAATGTGTTTTTCTATTCTCACCATAGCTTGAAGGAAATACCATTGCCAAGGCATTATCTCTAACTGATCTCAGACTAGTAGTGTAAATTTTTATTATTGATTCTTTAAAACTTAGCCAATTTTCAAAAAACTGTTAATGTAGACCTGATTTCTATAGACTGAATCTTTAATTGCATGAATAATTGTAGACACTTAAGGCTAAACACTAATTTCATGAAAAATGAGGAGCTTTCCTACTCTAGGCTGGCCAGTATTTTGCTCTGTTCATGCATAAGTTTATTGCTGATACGGCACATTGCCTCTTTATTATTATTGGGGTTTTGTACTGTAAAAATCTGAATGATACTACGCAGGAAGTAACCCACTTTTCTGAATTAGAGGGATAGGTTTATCTCAGTGTCAGGAAATAAATGGGAATATTGCAGTGTTAGCTTCAGATACATTCCCTGGTATCATCAAGGGCATGTTTGGAGAAAAACCTGGTGTTTGTATAGAGATGGTAAGTGGAGCAGTTCATATTCTTAGTTATGTTGTGCCCTCTGGCAAGCCTGCCAGGAGAGTGCTGTGCTTGTTTTGTGAAGAGAAACCTCCTCCACATTCCAGCTTGAGCATATCTATTGTTTTCAGACATAAACAGATGTCTTCCTTACCTAAGGGAAGCTCTCAAAAATCTGGAAGTAAAACAGAAGAAACTGATGTGAAACCACAACAGTATTTGACCTGTCTGCATGCATTAATAATCTCAACTTTAGCTGAAGGCAGAGTTCTGTTGCGTTCAGTTTTATTTATTTGCATGGTTTCTGCCCTGAAGTATGGAAGAACAATAGAGGATATTAGTATTAATTTTTTTTTTAACATTTCAATTAGGATTTTGTTAAGTACATACATGCTTATTATGTCATTCAGAGTCTTTAAAAACAAGGTAATTCAAAGTTGCTTAGGAAGACCTGGGAAAAGGGGATTAAAAATATTCTTCATTCTGCCAAACTGCTCTCTATTTCACAGGCCAAAATCTCAAAATTTGTGATGAGATCAAGCTACAGATCAAACTGGATCAAAATGCAGACCTAGAGCAGAGCTTTTTCTAGTAATTCTGATAGGGTGAATGAATTTTATTTGCATGAATCTTGTCTGACTGCTAAGAAAATGCATATATTTGTGGGGGTTTATACGTCTACACATTTACTTTCTGTGACAGGCTGATCTGTCTTTTCCAGCCTTATACAAATGTCTGTAGGACATTCAGACGTGTTAGAGTTTAGCTGCCTGTGGGAGGTAAGAGGATAACCCCAAGTAGGTCAGGTTTACAACTCCTTCTTGAAGGAAGACGAGGCACACCAAACTTACTCTACATTTGAGACTCACCTCCCTGAGTGCCTTGTCTCTCTCTTCTCTCCTCACCTTTCTATGCCATGGTTACAACACAGACTGTATGATGACATTAAAACAATGCTAATATTGAGTAACTACTAGGAGTATTGAGTAAAAGTACAGTGTGTTCAAGGACACCAAGGTAAGCATATTGGCAAAGGGCAAGAAAGGGAAGTGCTGAACACAGTGCAAGAACAAAGGAAGTGGAGAGCTTTCTGAGGGAGGCACAGTGCTTCCAGCAGAGCCCTGTACTGGAGCCAGCTCTACAGCTGCTGGGAAAGCCACATGTCCCAGCACAGCGAAGGCTGATCCAGCATCTCTCCAGCAAACCACTCTGCAGTGACTCTGGGGCTGCCTTTGCTGCTTGTGTCCTGGTGCAGAGCAGACACAGCTGGGTTAGACCTGGGTCAGACCTCTCCCTGCAAGGTTACATCCATCTGCAAAAGTAGTAGCTGGGATGCAACAAACTTTATGTAAAAGTAAAGACTCCCAGCAACTTAAAATTTTTTAATTATTATTTTTTAATTCAGAGGCACCTGATGATCATATTAGAAGCAGGCCATGATTCCTCAGTCCTGGAATGATGAAACTGTAGTTCTGTAAGAAGGAAAGAATGATAAACTAAAACATGGTATGGGAAAAAAAAAAAAAAAGTGATGGAAGGATTCAAGAAATGAAAATAAATTATACTTTTAATTCTTGTAAAATTTAAGCACAAGTAGACTTTCATGCCTATAAGAGTCAGTGAGATATAATTTAAAATAAGAGACTAAATATAAACTAAAACTACTCACAGACAGAAGAATTTAATCTGTGGCATTCATAAGTAAACTATAGAATTTAATTTGTTCATAAAGCAAACAAGGTTTCCAGTAGAAATTCTTAAGAATTATAGCCATCATAATAGACTGCTATCTTTGATTTTATTTGTTATTTCTGAATGTGCATCATCTTGGTTTTCACGCTATGGCATTGTGATTCATATCTTGTGGTTAGGAAGAGTGACTTTTTGTTTCCAAAATTTCTACTGTGAGAAAACATCTGCTGAAATGTAGATAGTTTGTGGTGTATGAATGAAATATGTATTCTTTATAACCTCCTCCAGTAAGAACAAACTCGTCACAAGTAACAACTAATCTTACAGTTCTCTACTATTCTTAAAGCTGCACTCTTGGCACATTATTTCATAATAACATGATAATTTTTTTTTTTTTATTAAGAGAGAAGGGTGTCATGTGATATTTGTATGTGTGTGATTTGCATCCTTTCCAGGTTTTAGATGCATACATTATTCTTGTTACAGGGAAGACTATTTCTGTAATTTAACATTTTATAATAAAATTGATATTCCATAAAATCAAAGAATTTCCATTACATCAAGCAAAGCCTCCTTACAGTACCAAGAAACACTAGTTCAACTGGAAATTAAGTTTTAAGTCCTAAGAGCAGAGAGGGTTTTTTTTTTATCCAGTTGTAGTTTATCAGGCTGAAGTGGGAACTGTCGATCATGTTACAACATGAATACTCACTGACAGGAGCTCCCTACTACTGATGGCATCTCTCAGGTTTCCCAATAGGGTTCATATATCTAGACTGGAAATCTACACTTCTGTGTCCCTGTACTTCTCTGCTTCCTTTGTCACGTGGGAACAACTCCCAGAAGGAGTGGCACCCTTCAAACACTTCATGTGATCAAGCTTGTGTAAATTCTCAGAAAAAAAAAAAAAATAGTGTATGAGTTCCTAGCACATTATAAATTTTTCCTGTGTATAACTATCATTTAGCAGACACTAAGGCCAGAGTTTGATCTGCTTTGTTAGATGTCCCAAGGAACTCCACTGCAATTATCAAGACCAGAAGGATAATGCTGCAGAATTATGCCACTTACATAGCTCTAGATAGATAAGTACTCATCCAGTCAACTTACATAGGCAATTTCATACTCAGCCTTCTCTTTTTCCTGTCTTCAGCCTCACATCCTTAACAGAAATTTCACAGGTCTTCACAATCCCTCCCACTCTGAATGCTTCAGGGGTACATACTCTCCATGCTAAATACATCATATAAAACACATTTGAAAATAAATTTCTCCCCAATATTGTGATAATGCTTTGCAACATGATAAAAAGTTTCACTTCTTTAAAAAGAAGAGAGAGAAAAATAGAGTATCTGAAAATAGTCCTCCACTCATTTAAATATGTTTTTTTAAAATCAGTGTTACATATAGTAGGTTCATTGTCCATAGAAGAGCTCAACTTCATTTCTTAATGATTAAAATTAAACTGCATTCTAGATTGTAGAGAATATGACATATTAAAATGTGCACATATGCCCTGGCTGATTCCTTAAAACACGTGAAAATATATTCCCACAGCTAAGTAGCTAATGTAACAGATGTTTTATTTCTTTCTACACTGAATTTTTTTTTCCTTTGTCTGCTTCCTACTACGAAAAGCAGAAATATGAATTATTTTTGATAAGCATCATGGTATTCAAAGACTGAAGTATCCAGCTCTGATTCTAAGAAATACTATTTAATGATTAATTTCATATAACTTTCCTCTGTGGTGTTTTACCATTATTTTTTCTAACTACTATTCTTTGGATTTCTTTGTTTTTTCACAGTTCGAAATAGAGCTCAATTTTCCACAGTTTATAGGCGTATCCTATATATTTTCTTGATATTAGCCAGCACTAAAAGAATCCTTTTGATTTCACATGCTTGAAGAAAGCAGTCATAGAATGAAAGTGGGTGTTCCCCTGTTCTTTGACATTTTAATATGCTGAGCTAAGCTGGACAATCATATATTCCTCTTACCTCAGTGGGATTGCTCTTTCATGGAAGTGGTCAGATACTCTTAGGATGGAGGCTCCCTCTTAAGAATAGGGAAGGGATAAGGATAGGACAGCCTGATCAGCACAACATACATTGTGTCTATATGCAACTGTGACCTGATTAAAAAATCTTTATGGAACTTATGTGGCTGGTGACATTTTGAGAAGTCATGTTTCTTTGTTTGCTTCTCATTTTTGTACAAATTAGTCCTGATTTCAGGACTCTATCCTGGGCTAGAGTTAATTTTCTTCTGAGTAATTGGTACTACTGCATTTTGCTTTTTTCATTAGTGTGAGGATAACGTAGATACACCCTCTTATTTAGTTGTTGCAAAATAGTGCTTGCTCTTGTCAAGGCCTTTCAGTGTCTCATACTCTCTGTTTAGCAGGTGCACATGTAGCTGTGAGGGATCAAGCCAGGACAGCTGGCTTGAATCCGCCAAAGGGATGTTCTGTAGCATAGAACATCATTCCCAGTACATAAACTGAGGGGAGCTGGCTCAGAGGGGGTGATAGCTCCTCAGAGATGAGCTGGGCATTGATCAGCAACTGGTAAGCAAATGTACTGTGCATCACTTATCTCCTTGGGCTTTATTTCTCTCTTTAATTGTTATGTCCCCTTCCATTACTATTATTACTGTTGTATTATTATAATAATCTATTTTATTTCAATTATTAAGCTGTTCTTATCTCACCCATAGGTTTAGTATTACCTTTTTTCTGATTCTCCTTCCCATGGGTGGGGGATGTGAGCAAACAGCTGCATGGTACTCACAATCTAACGGCTAACACTCTAGTTATTAAATTTTAAAATATTTTCCCTTTTCTTTTGGAAGATACTGGGCTAGTTGGGAAGGAAACTGATTCTCTCTGTGTAGACACAAAAATATTCTTAAACAGAGGAGTCCAGAAAAATATAGTGGGAGGAGAAATTACACTGAAGATTTTGTCACCTTCAGAAACAATTGATGGCATTTCAGATCTATATTTCACTATTTGGCTGTACCAGTGGATACCTGGTATTGAAATAAAAACATGACTCTTCAGTTGTGGTTGGATTTCCGTCACTTTATCTGATTAACAAATATAGAAAGGTCTTGTCTACCAAGTGGTTTAATATCTCTGTAGTACAAATGTCAAGAAATGGGAGAAAATTTCACTTCTGGGCTGAGGTACCAGAGTATTTAACTCTGCCAAAAATGGTAAGGGAACAACCTTTGCCTAAATTAGAGGGATGAGCAGAACAGAAGAGTAACATTTAAGGCATTACTAGGCTGCTTTGGTCTGAAATATATCCAGCCAAATGCACATTGTGCAGTGGAAGGAAAGGGGGGGGGGGGGTTTCAGACACTCTTTTAGAGATATTTTAGGGCCTACTGAGAATGTCAAATTGAAATGTCATCACCAAAACAAAAGTGCTTTGCTGCAATATAGCAGACCTCAGTGTCAACATGGTGTCACTGAATACAAATCTGCCTTAAAAGATTAACAATTTCTGCTCATAATACATCCAATCAAACATACATTTTAAAGTAATGGTAATAACAACCCTCCCCCCAAAACTGTTTTTTTAAACATTGTTTTAAAGAAAGATATTTTAGAAACAAATACTGCTCTTATTTATCAAGTCTGGTGAAACTGGGAGTAATTGGAGAAGTAAAGGAAGAATTCCCTCAACACTTAGACTTCACAGCACATGAAGGGAAAGGTCTGACTTTCTCCCTCAGGAAGCCAATGGAGTCCCAACACAAAGAGCTTCCCTGGGAGCTAGGGCAGGTAAACAAGGTCTCTGGGCTATGAAGGATCCTGACTGAAGGAAACATCTCACAAACCTCAGTAAAGGGTAGTTTCTTTTCTGTGTGAGGTCTAAACAGCTTCTTACCTTTCACCAGGGACCACAGTGCCTTTTAGCACAAACTAAACCTGACAACTTGAAAGTAGCAAAAAGCTCTGCTCTCTGAATCTTTTGACCTGGCCATTTCTACTGCAATACCCCAAAGCAAAATTCCTTATTTCTTTGCCACTAGTTTGTTCACACTTCAGAGAGACCTTTGAATTCCTTCAACCTGTACAGAAGCTGTGGATTTGGGGAATGACTGCACAAGACTGTCTCCCACATCATCATTCTCTTTTGATATTTTTTTTGTTTGTTTGTTGTATATGTGAAGCCACTGACTTTTGCTCTGATAAAGAGAAATAGCACCTTCTCTTTTTGGCAGACAGGTGGACTTCTGAGGTGAGCATTAGCACCTCCCCAGCACAAACATGCAGGGCAATGTTGATGTACTAATGCTCAGAGACCACTGGTGAGTGAAGCAGACATTTTCATGATGAGCTCAAGAAAATCATATAGTTAGAAGACTTACACTAAAATCAGAGGCTGAGCTGAAGAAAGATCTGAAATGATAGAGGGTAGAGAACTTGGTAACTGCATCACCTCTTAGAGTGTGGTGGCAGAAGCAACCCAAATCCTGTGTGGCCACAGGACTTACCGAAAGGAATTGTGGGCCTAGTCACTTGGCTGAGGTCAAAGGGTCTCTAACAGAGATTTAAGAGTGCTCAATTACAAACAGGTCATGCTGTGGAAATTTTCATTGCCTGCAACTGGGAAAATATAAAGTCATGTTTCCAATTTATAATTTGCTCCTGGCATTGCTGATGATACTTAAGTAATGGTTCTTAGAATAATTTACTCATCATGCTCAGATTTGGCTCAAGACTTTTCTTGTATTTGTGTATATTTAGAGTTGCCCATGTCTAGAGTTTGTAAATTGCAGCTTTTGACTCTGTTCATCTTAGAATTGCAGAGATCCTTTTATTTAAAATATCAGTAGAAACATTATAAATAAGGAGATAAAAATAAATAAACATAACTGTCTTTAAGCTGATCCACATAATATTATATTGGATATCTCATCAAAATTAAAAATGCTTAGAAAAGAGTGATTCTATTATGGCAGTGAAAGCCAAATTCTTTCAGCTTCTTATTGGAAAGAATAATCAAATTGCATCATGTTTCTGCCTTAATCCCATTAGGATTTAAAGAATATTAGTTTACTCACAGCCTTCTTTCAGCTAACACTAGACAAAGCCTTATATTAAATCATTATTTAGAGCTGCTTTATTATTGTAGATACCAGTTCCGTGTTTCTCACTCACTGAAAATAGCCTGTTTTAAAAACTGTCAGATATTAGTTTCAATTAATATTAGCATTTCTAGAAAACAAAAATAACATTTATTTTACTTGTCATGTAATTAATTATATAAAAATAATCCAGTTGTTTTTATTTTTAAGGGAAATATGCTTTTAGCTTATCTGCAAACTAAGGTTTTGGAAAATTATACTTAGGGTTATATTCAGTCATATACACTTCAGTCATACTACAAGTCATGCCTATTTTGTGGCTCACCCTTTTCCCAGAAGCCTCATAATTCATCTTTTCCATATTGTTATCAACACAGAGTCTTTCTCAGTCCCCAGAAGCTTTGTTTTCAGCTACTTGCTTCCAGTTTGTTTCAAATCTTTTCCTACAATACCCTTCCATGCCCTACAGAGCAGTTTTTCACCAGATGTCAGATGCATGAAATACTCTTCAGTTGGCTCATTTCCTCAAAATTACTGATTTCTATGCCAAACTAATTCCTAATTTTTGGAGTTCATAGTGCTGATTGTTACTGTTACCTCAAGGCAGTTGTTACTGGAAACAGTCCAGGCATCAGTGACTACTGTCACAAAATTAAAAAAAAATTCTCGATTCCTTTCTCATTTATTTTTTCTGGAATTTCTAAGACTCAACAACCAAACCTTAGTTTGGTTACCTTAGTAGCAGTAGGTAATGATGGAATTCAGAACTTGCTGCAATACTAGAGTGTGTCTTTCATAATCTTTGAGACCTACATTTCAACAGCTTCCTTTACATCCTAAACAACATTTTAAAATTACTTTTTCTCAGAAATTATTTAAACCTATATGATACTGTAGGTATAGTTCATGGAAGTTACTTTCTTGGCAACCCTGTAACATTTTATCTCACAGGATGGAAAATGTATAAAACTACAGCACAGTACAAATTTTCTCCATAACTAAGGTGACATCTTGAGAGCTGTCTTACACATTTTAAGTCATAGAACTGAAAAAAAATGAAGATAGGACTTCTGAAATGCTTCAGATTTCTGAGTCTAGAGGACAAACTCTATAGTGCAGGAAAAAATACCACTAGAGTTTTACTACATTTGTATATATCTGTCCTGATACTGCCTTCAATTACATGATCATGGGTGATCTTATTCCATAGCACTCTATGTTTAGTCTGATCTCTCAAGATTAACATAAGAAGGGAGACTTAAGGTTCCTCAAACAACTCTCAGTGCTAGAATTTTTACTGTCATCTTTGCAGTAACCTACCAATTGATTATATTTGTGGATGTAATAGTGGTAGATAGGACAGAAGTATCGTAGTTTACAAAACTACATTCAAGTAGAATATTAATACTGCTTATCAGTTTTCTAGGATTCATCTCCCTTGTTCTAATTTAGGCCTTTAAAAGCCTCTAGCTTTTCATATCCTACATATCCGAGCTACTTCATATCCTACAGCAGATGTTTTGCTGATCCTTTTCTCAGAAAAAGAAGAGAACACAAAAGCAACTACTCCCCAGGAACACAATCTGATCCCTTTAAGGGCTTATTTTAAGCCTCCCTTATGAAGGATTTTGTGGGAAAGCACCTGAGGAGTGAATACTTCTGATTTGCAGGGAGCTGCTTTCTCTTGAGAAGTAGTGATTAGAGCAAGATGCTGAGGAGCTGGCCATAACTCTTGTTGTTCCAGTCACAAGAACAACACAGAAGGATAGAATGAAGGCCAGCATATAATATTTGACAGTATGCATTTAGTGAAAAACCCATACAGAAATCCCATAGATGATGTACATACATACCTATATTAGGTAAATCATTTAATAATCCCTAAAATAAGGATCAAAGTACAGTTTGCCAAAACTGCTATTGTTCATTTTCGTGTCTGCATTTCTTCCTGGTGTAAATTTATTTAGAGTTAACATAGATATCTCATTTTTTATCTGGTGCAACACATAAACATTAAGTTAGATAATGTAATCTATACCTAATTTATAAACAGCCCTTTCGGTTTCTAACAGAACAAAAATGATCAAATAAAGTTCCTTCAGTTTATTTGCTGACTCTTCTGCTTTAGCAACCTAAATAGATTATAGCTTTTCTCAAACCCATAATGAAGATTATTAAATACAGACAGGCCTTAGCCAGAAAGCTCACCAGGTTTTTTGGTGTGAGTTTTTAGGTCAGTGCCAGTAGACATACAGATGTTTTCATGTCTGGATTTCAAAGTGTGCAAATCATGAGAGTGTTTGACTCTCAGGTTTGGATTTTAATTTTCCATCTTTGCCCATCTTTCTAAATAGCTTTTTTACCTGCTGCACTTTTTTTTTTTTTTAATGGCCTTCATGAACCACTTGTGAAGCAACAGTACAGATCTTCTTAAAGTTAAGAAAAACTTCAGCTATAATTGAAAAGTACACTGTCAAATTTTTATTTTTTGCACACTATTATTGGTTCAATTTCTTGGGAAGCTAGTAGATGACAACATCTTTGTTATTCTTGTTACCATTTTCATTATGATAAAGGGAAAAGGGAAGTAAACCTGAGCTGAATGGGCTTGTCAGCACTGTCAGTATGTTTCTGTGTAGGTTCTGTGTGAAAAAGATGAAGAAATTCTGAGAATAAAGAAGTCTGAAAAAGTCCAGGAAACACTTTAACTCACTATTCTTCCTCTTTTCATTTTTTCCCCAAATCTTTGTTTGGTTTCTCTTGTTTTGGTAAAAATCATAAAGTGAACATGTGTGTCAAGTTGAATAGAGGAATGACTATTTATAGTCCCACTTTTTAAAAAAGTTTCCACTCTCTGCTGAGTAAAACAATTAAGAAAACTGAAGTCTTAGAATAATCAGAAGCATTTTTTTTCACATGAAAATCTATGTACATGAAATACAGAGGTATTATCATGACTACTGAAGTGGGACAGTGCCACTTCGAAGAAGAGGCAGCTTTTCATCATGGGGGAAGCCTTTGCTTCTTTTACCTTAATCCTCAGGAGAGCTGCCACCCTTATGCATGACATTGTCCTTTCACCTTATAGTCTTAGGACTGTATTTTTCATTCATGCCTTCATTCAGTATATCCCCAAGTGTATAATGCAAAGAGGGATTCATTTCTCTGCTTCTGTCCCTGGAAGCACCTTGAAGCTCAATATTTTCCATGTGGATTAAATGTAATGCCCAATTGCTGAAAAAGCAACAGAGGAGAGACAACGGTGTCTTGCTTGAAAATGAGAAGTGGATGAAGCTGGTCACACCACCTAGGCAAATTCAAAGAGCTCCACAGGTTCCTTCTTTTGGGAGTTGTGGGAATTCCCCAAAGCTGGAGACAGTATGAGCCACATGTATTTTTCAAATGCCAGCTCAGTAAGTTGCAGCCAGCAACCATGGCAAACATAGAAATGTGTTTCACATTTCTGTGAAATAATTCACACAAGCACAAAATTATATGAATGCATCATGGCACCAAGTCTTGGAATGATGAGGTGTGTTCAGAATTCAGGTATTTTCTCTTGTATAGGACAAAAAAACCCATATTTTTCTTGCTTGTTTGTTTGTTTAGGGGAGTTTTGTTTGGTTTGGTTTGGTTTTTAAGGTATTTTTTAATTTAAAAAAAAGCCAACAACAAATACCACAGATGGTGGACAGGAATGCCTATTGTACTTTTGTTTCTAACAATCCAAATACTATGCCTACACTTAGCATAAGAAGCAAGTTTTTCAATTGGAATTTTAAATAATTCTGCCAGAACTGATATTTTATAGTAGTTCAGGAGAGGGGATTCCCAATTTAAGGAAATTTAGAAAAACATTTCAGGAGAAGAAATTTGGATAAAAGCTATTATGAATGTATCTTAATAATAGTAGCTATACTCCAAAAGAAACAGCTGATTTAATCATATTATATAAATTCAAATATTGATCCTTATGGTAAACAAAACTTTTAAACTATATTTTATATAAAATATTTGTCTATATTTTAAATTGAAGGTTGGCTGCTCTTCCATAGGAGATTTTTCTATGCACTCAGAAGTCACCTCAGGTTTAAAAAACAAAAATCATCAGGCCTACTGATACCTTGTCTTTCTATATGCTGCATACCAACCACGGACATAGCCTTCAGCATTACAATAAAAAGAGTCCATTATATGAGGTATCTTCCTTCCCCCATCTTGCTCCCAAAAAGCATTATTACTCAGAAATTTTCACAGTTGGAAAGAGAGTGAGGAAATATTTGAGGACAATTATTTTCAAGTAATTGATAACTGATTTTAGTTAAAATATTTCTGAAACTTCATCTGAGCATTTAATGTGTGTTGAGTGCAGTGCACACTCTGCTATAATGTGGAGTCTTGCAAAATGAAAAGAAAAGAGGATGCTTTGTAAATACATTTTTAGAGGCTGGAAAATTCTCTTGCACAAATAGTTTTGCATTGTGCCAGGTGCTGACACCTCTAAAATCTTTCTTGAAGTAGTTTATGGCCTTGTTTAAACTGGGGTAATTGTGCACGATGATTTACACAATGACAAATTGCTCTTTGCATTTACAGCACTCTGTACAGTTGTTAGCTTTAGCACTGCTATATAAAGCATTAAGCTTATTATGCCCATAAGAATTAAATTATGCTGAGGCAATTTGCAATTAAAGTGTTTTTAAAAGCATTTTCATGGACTCTATCTTCACTTTTATTCAGTTCATTTGCTGTCCCTGTAAAAATGTCCTTTGACTTCCAGATGTTTCAAAGTATGAAAGCTGATTGAGCTTTTTAACCTTATTTCACTACACAAAATATTGTGTTCAGTCTATACCAGAAACTCAGGATTTGTTGGATTTCTTTCAAAATGTTAAATTATAGGCATCTTAAGTTATTTTTTTTTCTTGAAACATCCAGGTCTGCATATGAATTGTGATACAAAAAAAATGACAGCACTTACTAATTTCAGTCTGCCCAAAATTAGACCTGTCATAAATGGAAGCTGGTTGATATTTCATTAGCATTATCTTTAGTTGAAGCAATTGTAAAATGTAAGTGCCTCATGGTGGTCTGCTGACTGCTGGAGAAGAGAGAAGACTGCTGACCTAATGAGGCAACACTGGGCAAATCAACAGATTCCTGCAGAGGCAGGTCATTCAAAATCAGCACCTTGCCTTCAGACGGAGGTAGAGATGCAGTAATGGCAAGTGCTGTCTCATGGGCAGCCTTCACATCACAGCTATTTTCAGCAACATATAATTTGATAATCATTTTCATCTCAGCACAGTTTAGCATATTTATTCCTCCATAAGTTTTAATTCCGCTTAAGAGGAATGATCCTATCAACATAAAGAGGTCATCAGGATTGCTGCATGATCAGATTAACCTCTCTTCGACTTCATTGCCTCCAGGATCAGTTCTCCTTGATTTTGGAAACAGTATGTGTGCTCTTTCCAGGCTACTAATTCCAAATTATTTAATACTGTTTTTTGTTTACCTCTATTAATATTTATAGTCCCATTCCCACCATATAGCCTGATTCCATGAGGATAACATTACCTAGGCACTGTATTTTTGGATTTTTCTCTCTCTTTGTTTTTTATTATGTAACTTTTTATTTTGTAACTAGTTGGTTGTACCATATAAAAAAAGAATTTACATTGGCATGAACAATGGTCTCTTTTCTTCTTCACAAACTGAGGTGAAAAAACAGCTGTTAATGACAGTGCTGCTTGCAGAACCAGAACTATTGAAATTTCCCTGAAGACTATCCCTGAAAGTGATAAGGATTTATGAATCTTAGCTTACTGTTAGAGAAGTTTTTAAATGCTTGCAATGGTGCTTGAAATGATAGCAGTGAATTTCCTATTGTGGTTGTTTACAACAACCCTACACCTTCATTCTTTCTTGTTGCCTCTGTTGAGCATGAAACATCTGATTCTTAGAGGCTTTGTTCAGGTTTATTAACTGAGAGAGAATGTTGACTTTGTTTCCATCCAGCATAAAAAAATTAATTTAAAGAAAACAGGTGTGACTTAGGGCTTTGCCTAACAAGGCTTTATGCAATATACTTATGCTTCAGGACCTGCTTAATAGATTTTAATTAGTGCTGTTATCCATAGACTTCCTTGAGACATAGCTGTGTAAGGGCAAGGATTCCTTAACAACATTTCCCTGGGAACTCTTCTGATTTGTATTGTTTTCCAGACAGTAACAACAGCTCTTCAGAAGAAATTTAGTAACTGGGTATCAATATATTGCTACTGGGTTTTGTTATTATTATTACTTGTACTGTTGTTCATTGTGTTTGTATTTGTAATCTGGTATACTATATAATGTACGGTATTCCATTACTGTTAGATTTCAGGATGTTCAATTTAATTCTGACTTTTCAAGGCCCAGGTTTTTAGTATAATTCAGCTCTGTGTATTAATTACTAGACAGAATATAAACTGACACCTATTTATTTAGTCTGGATAGCTTCAAGTGGAATAAACAACGCATGGGAAATGTCCTCAGATTTCATTCAAAATCTGAGCCTGAATTGTGTTATACTCATGGTGCATGGTACTGCACAAACACATGGCAAAAAGAAAATTTATAACCATTTTGAGTAGAGCTGGATCCAAGCAGTTTATCTATGTGTGAGACTCACTTTTTTCAGAAAATCCACTGAACACTAATCCTGACTGTTTCAGTTGACAGTGAAAAAAAGAAAAAAAAAAAAAGACTGCAGTGCTTTTAAAAGTATTTTCTCCAAAGGCTGGAAACCTTAATCCATGCTCAAATAAAGTAACTTTATTTTGTAGAATAGACTTGGAGATGTGGCAGTTTTCATTTTTTCTAGCAAGTCTGAATTTTTGCTGTTTCTCTTCAATGCAAATAAATATTTTTTCTTATTCTCTCCCACCTTTATTTTTCACCTCTTGAAAAATGAAAGAGTCTATGTTTAAGAACAGGTCTTAACTTACACACTAAACATGTAATTTTCCATTGTGTTTACAAGTCAGAATGATTTATGTCTACTAATTTCAACCTCTGTGTTGGTCTACTAACACAGTAAGTGTCACTTGTAGGTAAAACGGCATGTGAGCATTTTCAGAAGAATTATTTTAAAAAGTACTTGTTTTCATTACACCTCATATCACTTCCCTTGTATTTGGTTCAGACATCCTGAGCATTTTCTTGAAGAATATAATTTAATTTCAGTATGAAAGCAATTAAAGAGGGTATTTCTACATCCGGATTTTTTGCTTGTTTTTCTCCTGTTGCTTTTTTTTTTTTTCCATGCCTTCAAAATAATCAGATTTGTGTATGATTTAATGACTGTGTCCTTGTGTAAGTTACAGCTGCAGAAGAAACAAAATGGATTCTGATGAAAGGTAAGGGAGGTACTTTCAATGACTAATGTGTTTGGCTTTGCATTGTTGCCAGTCTGCTCAACAGCAAGGCACTAGATAAAAGAAAGCAATAAAGGAAGATGTTAAAAAGCGAGATAGGTACAATAATGATACTGGTACAAATTCCCTCTACCTCTTTAAAACTTTAGATAAAAGTGTTTGAATATTGGGTTGACTGGGATAAGGGTGCTTGGCAGGAATAAAACAGAGACAAATCAGTAATCCCCAATCAGGGAAAACCACAAATATCAAAAATCCTGCAAATAGCTGGAAGCTTGAAAAAAAAGAAGCTATCAGAAATGTGTAATTGATATCAGTTCAAAACAAGAGGGTGATTTTTTTTGTTTGTTTCTTTTCAGCGGAGGGATTTGCTCACAAAGAGGGTTTATTTATTTATTACTTTTCCCAAAGGCTTTTTACCTTGCAAAAAGTAATATAAATTACTTTGTTTCTAAAACCCTGTGTCAGCACAAACACGCTGTGACAAGTTCCCCCAAGGAAAGTCCTGTAGGGTCCAAATCCCAGCTGACATTCCTGAGTGAGCCATGCTGATTGTTTGCTACCTGACTGCTGGTCGGGGTTACTAGATTGCAGAATACTGACTTAAAAGGTAGAAAAGCCTGAGGATCTGTACATCTGGCAGTACAGGTGGCTGCTCAGCAAACCAAGGAGCACCACTGGAGACTTATTTTGACTCCTTACAGAATACAATGAAATTGCAAAAGTAACCTTTACTGATTATCATCTATTGAATTTATATTCATTAGTATCTCTTCTCAGACTGCATTTAGACTAACAGTCTTGAGCAGTTTGTACCTGATCCTGTAGGTCAGCTACCCTGATGCACAGCACACACTGACTTTCCTCCCTACTGATGTTTTGTCTTCCAGTGTAAATTGGAGTACAGGAAATAAAGACAGAGGAAGAGAGAAAATTATATTGAATTGCAGCTCGCCTTATTCCACCACAGAATGCAGCCACTGCCTGCACCCAGGCTCAGGGTCTAACAGCACCTGCAGTTTGGATGAACTATTCATTTCAACAGAAGCGTAGAGTTGAGTAGGACAGTCACTTCTTTTGAACTGGAGTGATTTCTGGGAATGACATAGGTTGGATAGATAACCCACATGAAATCCATAGTTTTCTTAAAATAATACTCTTTTTCTTCCAATATCACCATTGCAATAGTTTCAGTTACAAAGAACACAAGGCATAGTGTCACCAGCTCACTGTCCTGATTTTTTTCTTGAGCATCAAGCTTGAAAAAGATTGAGTTGTTTCCATCTGTGTGCCTCCATACATCTGTTAAGCTAAATAGATTAAAGGGATTGGAAAATACTATCAGACAAAACACTGATTTCTGTGCTTTTTTATAGATGGAAATGACCTAGCTACTAAAAGTAATGTTTTACTTCATACAGAAAACCCAAGTGACTTAAAATGTGGATAACTTTCCAAAGCTTATTCTGTTAGTTATGTCATCCTTATCAAGTATTTTAGAAAACACATATTATGTCTGCTGTTTGAATACATTCAAATATATTGTCAGTGTGAAAAAACCTCAAATAAATGAATGTATCAAATATTGCCAATACTGGCTGTTCTTACACCATATGAATACCCAAAATCTCCGTGAAAAGCCTAGTCTTAATAATATTAACTCAACAGCAAAAATTATATCATACTATTTCCTTTTCCCCATGACACACTGGCTTAAAACAGAAACATTTATCAATTTATGTAAAATCCTGCTCTGGGTTTGCATACAGCTTGGTGAAATTATTGTTTTATCTGACTGTATGTTAGGCAGTAAGTCATTGTTTGATATACATATATATATATATATATAAAATGCACCTGTAAGAATCTTTAAGAGGATCACAGAAGGTGGTTCTAGCCACCACAAACCTAAACAATCTAGAACATCATCTTCTCATTTAATGCCATTCAGCATCCTGTGTATTTAGCTGCTTGTGGATAGAATGTACATAGGTGTTAAACGAACGAACTCAGCAAAGTCAGAACATCAACAACCACAACAGGAATAAAATGCCACAAACATATCTGAAATTCCTGCTATTTGCATTATATAAAAGCAGTTCAAGTGATCTGCAGCCATGATTTTAAGGTAGCCATATTTCCAGTCATCAGGAACTGTACTATTTTAGGCTTAAAATCCTAATCTGGCAGTTTTCTTTATTCTGCTCTGCCTACACTAGAAAAATTTGAGATGAAGGGCAAAAAATCCACTGAACTGTGTTTCTTCCATCTGTATAGTTAAAAAGGGAAGGAAAACAAGGGGAAAACACATATAGGTATCTACCAGGTTCTGCCCTGATCAAGATAATTGCCTCATTGTGTCAATTAAAAATACTGTCATGACTTTGGTTCAAATTTTGGCCTGAAACAATAGAGACCAAGAAATATATATTTGCAACTTATTGAGAATGTTATGGGAATAACATAAATATTTTGTACATGGATAGAAATATGTGTTTAACAAATATTATCTAGCCATAATATTCAGGCACATGGATTGCTAAAATTATTGTTACTGGTGAGAGGTTCTGATAGGAAGACTAACAACCTGAAGTAAATTTGTTTTCAGCTCTCCTTTTAGAAAGACTTCCTATTTTCAGTTTATTCCAGCAGGATCCTGGGATGGGAAGCTGGAGGTTGTGGACCTTTCCCTGAGGGCTTTACTGAGGAAGAATTATTGTAAATTCACATATGCTCTGTGCAGCCAAAAAACACAAGAAGATTTTATGGGGAATCCCATTTATGGGGAATTCCCAAAGCTGAATATTATTCCCATATCATTCCCTTTCTTTGTCCATATTTTGGACTGGCTAATTCTAGAACATGAGTGTGAAAGGGAACATACCTAGGAAATTAAGTAGAGTCTAGATGTGGTCAGTGACCCAGATACTGCTGCTCAGACATAGTACTTGCTAAATTTGTAGAATTCCTTCTTTGGATCTCTGCCACTGTAACCACTGGCATCAAAGCTCCAAGAAATTTCTTTTTACTCCAACAACGTATTGATCACTAGCTCCTGCAGTGACTTTTCTAAATGAGCTATAACCAGATAATAGCTTCCATGCTTCTATGAGCTACTAGTGGAACTCAATAAGTTTCTCGTTTGTCTCTTTTTTTCAGATTTTTTAAATGTCTTCTTTTTGGTCTCAGTTTGTTCCATATCCATTGTTACTTTTCTTTTCAATACCCACTTATTTTAACTATTGGCTTATTGTTTCTGGAATTCCTTATTTGCTGTGTTTACTCTCTTTGCTTTTCACCGATTTTATCTTCCTGTTCTATTCTGGTTGTATTTCTAGAAAAGTACTTTAGGAATCCCACTTTCAGAAAGTAGGATGTAAACATTTCTGTGACTCTGATAAATTGTCCCAAGACTTTTTGTTATTAAACATCTCAAAATTGTATAGAGATGTCTAATTACTTCTATCAGATAAGGAATGAATAAATGCACCAAGAACAACACAGTGTTATCCTATTATTTACCATGCAAAACACTATGCCAGATATCCTGATCTGAAGGAATTAGGGAATTGAATGCAACATAGACTCAATTCACTCCATATTATTATAACTATTTATATTTTTGTAGCTATAGTGGGAATGTTTACCAGGAAACAAGCAAACAAAACAGAAAAGAGAAAATTTGACAGAGTTGTTACATTTCATTCAGTAAGATAACTTCAGTAACTGAAGTAACTTTCAGCTGCAACTCCTGATTGTTTTATGCTTGAGGTAGAAACAAATACAGGAATTACTTCTTTCATCCTTGGAAACTCACTTAGAACGTATGACACTGGCCTTGAGGCATTATGCAGACCACAGGCCACCTTAAGGAAAGCCTGAATGCCATCTGCAAGGTTCAGATAGACCAACATGCAGCTGCTTGTCTTTCTTAACATAGATGAGATCATCTCACCCTATTTCTGTGCTTATTGTCTGGTTTCTTTTCAAATCCTACTCTACTTCAAAATATTGTCATATGCTCCTTGAAAGGACTATCAACTGTTTTGAAGGATCTATCATGTTGCATATTACTAGGGAAACCTCACCTGTAACTTTGTAAGCTGAAAGAGCTCAGATTCAAACTCACCAACTGTGGACTCAGGGAATTCTATAAAAGGAATCCTGGTTGAAAGGTAATGTTTGCTGGGGTATTGCTGCCTCTAGGACATCCCTGTTGGTAAGTCTTCCTCATGAAAGAGGCTGTGAACTGGCTCTGATATACACCCTCAGAAATACCAAGCAGTATTTTATATCTCTGAAATGAGCAACTTTTTATCTCTGGCAGATAATTTAGATAACAGATCTATTGACTATTTAGGGGAAATTGTGAACTTCTAAAGCTTCATGATATCTTGCTAGATGCATCTATTGTAGTGCCAGGATAATAAGAATGTTTATGCAAAACACTAAAGAAACAGTTCTGACACTATTGTGCTGAGATTATCAGAATTGCTAAGAAAACTGACATAAAAACCTGGTAATGTGCAGGTTTCAAAGCCAGTTTAATCTAGTGTTTTTAGAAGATTAAAGACATACACTAAAAACAAGCACTTATTTTTAAAAGATCTTTTATTGCAAAGAAACACCATGATATCACTTATCCACTCCAGTATTTTATTTGCCATTTATTTAAAATTTTATATATATATATATAAAATTCAAAATAATAATTATAAATGAGGCAGCATTCCTTAGAAGAAACAGATCAGCTTCCCCCCCACTGGACAGTTTTTTATCTGTATCTTCTAATTCAGTATCTTCATTATTCAGTATCTTTATTATTGTGAAAAGAAGAATATTTAAAGGACATTCTGAACTGCAAAAGAACAAACTAAACATTGGTCTGGGGTTCTTTTGTATGTGAATAACATTTTTAAAAAAATTAAGAGACAGCTTCTGCATAGCTGAGATTGCTAAAATCCTACTATTCAGACAACACCCGAGGCTCTATTCTGAAGCTGATGCTAGATAGCTAGTTGGGAAAATGAACATGCAGGTCACTATAACTGAGGAGCTAAACATTTATCTTGCATGCAGGGCACACTGATTAAAAGGCTTTGAGAAGACTCATTACAAGCAAGTGTTAAATACTAAAAGTTAGTCTGTGAGCCAGACAGAATTCAGAGAACCAGAGATAATGAGACTATAAAGATGACATGAAGCTAGCAACAGTTGTGGCTTGCTTAGGGATACATGTAAACACAGTCTGGTTAGAACACTTAACAGGGTAAATGTGGAAAAAAAAAGAAAGGATAAAGCAAACAATACATCAAATGGTTTGTGGACAGTTTTCAGTACATGCATGTTCTCTATTAATGCTAAGAAGAAATAATAAGCCATGACTACTATTTGCAGAATAAAAGCATTCAAGTTTTTCCCACTGAAAAAAGATACCTGCTTCTGTTACCCTATCTCCGTGTTATTGTTCTATGCAATGTGGTAGCTCTCAGGATCCATGCTGGGTTTCATTCTTCAAAGGCAGTTGTTTCTCTACTTTCCTGCCCTACCAGATGCATTGTCTTCTCTCCTCTCTTCACTTCCTCAGGTGGCTCAGTCAGAGATGAAATTAAAAAAGAATGGTTATTGGAATGATAGACAATTGTAGTCACTTTGGGTGAGAAAGTATGTTTGATGTCTTAATTACAAAGGTGTAAAAGTACAATTGCTCAATGAGCAAAAATCTCTTGGAGTAAGCCCTGAGCAGGTTACCTGGGGAGGCTGCAGTCCCCTTGTGACAGAAAGCAGTAAATGAGAGTTAGGGCAATTAGCTCTTAGGAATGACATAGAAACAGCTCACTGTGCTTTAGAGAACTAACTATGGGCTCAAGGAACAACAGCATTTTGTATCATGTCAATTAAAAGAATTTGAATGAAAGTAACACAAACCACAATTTTATTCTCAAGCAGGCTATTTCCTGAGGTATTAAAATCACCATGATTGGTCTTTCTTGTTTGTTTGATTTTGTCTATAATGAATTACACATCATGTTTGTGAAAATCTCTGTGTGTAATCATACAGATCTCATATTAGTTTTACCCTTGGTCTTCGGCATTTAGATATCTGTATATCTACTCGCTATTTTTATTATATAATTCTCTTTGTGTACCCACTAGATTTGTTAGGAAGTCCCACAAGAATGAGAAAGAATGCAATTGCCACTGATACAATACCTGTAGCTCATCTTAGTCATAGTAATGTTTTGTAAGGTTGAATTAAAATGCACGATGCCTAAATTTATTTATTAAAATGAGCTCAAGTTTCTTTTCACAGAAATTAAACTCTGGCATGGAAACAGAATTTTCATGTCTAATTTAGATAATTTTTTTACTCATTAGTCTTACTTTGTGTATCCCCTTTCCTCTCAATGAGAGCAGAAAGAGAATTTGCAGCCTACTGACTCAGCCATCATAATTGTAAGCTTGTTTCAGGACCTCTCAAACCACAGGTTTTGTTGAAATTATAAGCAAATTTAGCAACAAAGCCCTGTAAATAAATAGACTGTAGTAGTTTTTTAAAAGCAAAAGTAAAATGATCCGCTCTTTATGTACTTGTTGTGTGTAAAAGAAAACAGAAAGTCTCGGTGCAACAAGATTGCATTTGTGATGCAGCTGGATCATATGCTGCCCACATTTGCTGATTGTCATGGTTATTTATTGTTGTGACAAGAACTTCCCTGCTTCTGCATCCTAGTGATTGTAGGCTATTTGGAACATTTATGGCCAAAAGCATCGCAAATATTTTCTGAGGTTTAATCTGTATTAGTAAATTTAACAAGTGTTGTGGAACTTCCAGGATGTTTAAAGAACCACTGGTAGATTTGAATTGTTAAAATCATCCTTTAGACAGCTTCAGCATGTTCCCACATGATTCCCAGGGGCAGCTCAGGGGCTACCACAGGCCAGTGGCTCTTTGCCGTTTGCATGCAATTGCCTTAATTTGGAAACTAAGAAAGTATAATAGTCTGAATCTGATTCCTTTTGTGCCAGTGAGCCTCAGTGGCAGGGAAGGATCCCAGGAACATAAGGTATTTGTTGATCCTGGTGGTTTGACTGTAGGAGGCATGGTAAAATATGTGCAAAACCAGTATTTTTCTCTTGGTTTGTAGTTGCAGACCTAACTCTTTGTATATTCATGTGACAAACATAAACTAACTCCATCAACAAGGAAAGAGGGAAGGAGGAAGGAGAGGCTGTCGGTCATACTGGTGTCTGACTGCTGGTGTCTTGGTTAAGAGGTTCTCTTGGGTCATCCTGACTTGCCATTTGGAAGAGACGCCTTGTTATCACTGATTGCTTTATGTCTTCCAGTACTTGATTGGGAGTGAATTATGTTGGATTGAAATGAATGGCTCTCTACTTTTTAGGACAAAAACAAAGGTCCTTGGGCATAGTAATGGAAGACTATTTTAGCTATAACATAAAATTTACTTTCAATGCTTGTGGGAAAAAGAGGATTGATGAATGTTTTAGGCAGGCAACTTATATCTATAAAGCTTTTCAGAATTTTTTTGTTTCAGATTTAAAAAGAGTTCTCTTGAACAAAGACACAGTTTCTGTATAAATTTGTTATCTTTTTGTATCTGCATATGAGAAAGAAAACCTGAGAATAGTAAGCTATGTATTGACTTTTATGCTTACTTTATAATAATATTGCACCTTCATCCTGTACTTAGAGGTGCAATATGCTTTTTTGTTTATATATCATAAGATCTGAGCAAAATCATGATCTTGCCTTACAGACAATTCTTACTAATTTCCCAAACTTTTTCCAAGTCAAAAAATCTTGAACATGGTCTTTAAATCTGTTTTTTGTCTACTAAAGAATTTTTGGGGGCTTTGTTGGAACAATTAAGACTACAGATTACATTGGATTAGTGCAAGTCAATGAATTTTTAAGAATTGAAACGCCATTATTATCCAAGACCTATCAGCAGGAGCCACTATGTGAGGATTATATTCTACTTACCCAAATACTAATTATATTTCATATTTTTCATCCTTGATATGGCTCTTCAACTTCTGGAAATGCTCCCCAAGCTAAATATTTTATAGAAACTGTGTGTGATTTTAAACACATCAGAAACACTTGCAAGGGTAGTGGGAGTAGGTGTCTGGATGGGAGAAAAAAAAAAAAAAAGTGGTGGTTCTGTCCTATGTTGACAAAAATTTAAATAGCAGGGTGGGGAAGGGGGAAGTTTATTGTCAATTCCATTTTCCCATTAAAACTATAGACAGTTCATTTAGTACATGCAAATGAGACTTCTGTAAAATTAGTCCCATTATTGGCTTTCTCTGTCCTGTCTATATTACTTCTGTTTAAGTTCTAAAAAGCAGGCTAGAATCTCCCTCAACAATCCTTGTTTCTCAAAGTGATATGTTTGTATGACCCTCCCAGTCACCAAAGAATCCATATGTATAAGCCATTCACTAACTCTAATTCATCTTCCACAGATGATTACTTCCTTAAAATGAATAGGAAGGGACTCATCTGAGTTGCCATAGATACTCCTTCTTAGCTGAACACAGAAAATAACAGCAAAATCAGCAACAGTTCTGTATCTCCATAAAACCTGAGATGCATAAATCACAGTTTAAAATCCCAATCTTCTTTCTATGTCTCCAGGGAAGGAGAAAAGAAATCACAGATAACCAGCCTAGATTTACTCTGTGTTATTTGCACTGCAAACAGCTAGAACAAGTCAGCACACAGAATTAAGCTGACAGAAGTAAAATTTTGGCCACGGACAGAAAGAGTAGGATAAAAGCTAAAAATGAGTCAGAGATGACTCTAAGATAACAAGCAGTGTTTATAATTCTTATAAATTCCTCCCAAATGACAAGATTTTTGTTGGTCTCATAGTGACCCTGTGAATCTCCAGCTTTCTCAAGAATTTCTGTCTGTTTAGTAGAAGTCACATCATCCAAATAGCCCCTATGTTATGAAATGAGTGAGGGGCCAGGAGACAGAGCTTAGGAGGGAGCTGTTCAGGTCAGGAGATGCAGAAATTGGGCAGAATGTGGAATTGTGTGAAACAAAACTATTTGTTTCTATTTGCTCATTTTGGAGTTAACTGCTGAGGTGTGACTTCTAACAAATGAGAGCTCTAGAAGTCTCAGAGGATGATAACTGCAAGGCATACTGGAAACTGCACCTCACACATGCCGAGGACAGGGGAAAGCACAGTTCATTAGATACACAAACATATTTTTCTTAAAAATCTCATCATCGATTGGCATCACAGTTCATATTCATAAGTGCAAAAATGCCGGATTTGAATATGAGGAGAAAAGTGACTGCTAGTAGTTTGAGAGGATTTATTCCAGGAAGATGTGTTCTTTAGTTTAGACCTAGTGAAATACCTGGGTAGTAGCCTAAAGATAAAATGAAAAGAGATGAGACTACTATATGCATGAAAGTGATCTCTATAGGAATGAAACCTTTTGAAATCGTCCACATGACATTAACCACAATCATCCTTTGCAAGACCAAACCTGCTGTTAAACATGACAAAATATTAGCTCAAAAAAGAAAAATAATAAGAAGCCCAACAAAAACATAGACAGTGAAGGAGATTTTAAGACTGCTGAATCATGGTTGTATAGTTTTGGTTTTTTTTTTTTCACTCAATACAGGGTAATATCTCTATTGTACCCAAATTATCAAAGAGAAAATATTGAGACAGTGCATTAGACAAAGAGACAGTAAGACAATCAGATGAGAACTCATTTGCAGAAGTTGTGGGTTAGTTTTAGAAATTTTTAATTAACTGCCTAAAAGGCCCCAGTGATGTAAAAGGACATTCTCCATGCATTCTGCAATTCTCTCTGTCCTGAACGTCTTAAATGTCATATTTGCTGTTAAATAGGTGACTGTCCCATTGGAGTGGAATTCTGACAACAGGCAATGGGTTGGATTGTAAATGTAAAGAACATGCAACATCAGCCTAGCAGCATGAATTTACCTCACTCTCTATTTCCAAATTAGGGAGTACAGTAACCACAGTACTTTGCTAGTGCTATGCAATTCCCACGACCTCAGAAGGGAACTGGGAGCTGAAGTCCATCATGAGATTCTACTTCCTTTGTCATGTAACTCCCAGCAGATTTGGAGCTTGCAAATGAGACAGCATAAGCACAGGTGTCTCTCTGCTACCTAGGTAGCATGAGAGCTCAAGAAAGAGTTGTGATCTTGAGCCCAGTGGAGAGTGAGAAATCTCTGTTCAATCTCAAAGTGAATAAATAAAAGACTGGAAACAATTAAATTAAAAATTAGAAGAAGAAGAGCTGTGAACAATGACTGTATCCTTTCAACACGAAGATAATGTTAGTGAAGAGAAGAACAAAAGCAGAGCAGCAATTTACATTGAATGGAGAGATCACAGCCCACTTGCGTGTACAGAGAAACAAACCAATGAATAGGAAGAGGCTCAGGCTGAAAAGAGCCCTGAAAGGAACTGGGAAGTTTAGACTGGAAGAAAGGGAGACCTTCAATAGACAGATATGTCTGGAGTGAAGAAACTGCATTAATGTCCAGTTTCAGCTCTAAAATTAAAAGAAGAAAGGGGCTGGAAGTAATATACATACAGTATTATCCACTTGTTTTTTCTAGTATGCTGGTATGATCTTGTAAAGAAAGATGAGAGTGAAGAGGAAAGAAGGTAGCAAAAAGTTTGCATCCTCTACAAAAACGTTAGGTCAGAAAGTTGGCAGGACTGTGACTGCAAGGCATTGACCTCATAAGGCATGAGGTCCTCTTGCGGTATTTTTTTTCAAAACCGTTGTATTCTGAAGACTTATTTTTCCAAAACATAATTTGACAAATCCCTGGCATTTCATGAACCCACTATGATCGTTAAGGTCTAGCCCAATTAATTTTATCTGCCTATTGTGGCTTCAGTGCACTCTGCGCCTGGTTCAGGATGGCGGGGAAACCCGCGGGATCCCGCTGGGCCGCGGGGCGGGCGCCGCGCTCATCCCTGCGTTTTTCCCGAACGGTAACACCGGGACCACCGCTATCGCCTGCGTCGGCGGAGCGGAGCAGAAAACAACCGGGGCCCCAGTGAGGAGCGAAGGAAGGGGCGAGCTTCTTCCTGCGGGGCTGACAGCCCGGCCAGCCCCTGCGGACGGGCAGCCAGAGCAGCACCGCGGACACTGCCGCGGGCCCCCGCCCGCCGGGCGCGCTGCACAACGGGGACCGCGCCGCGGGGCCGTCCCCGTGGGACGCGGGTGCGTCGGAAAGGGGGAAAAGGGAGACTTTTCCCTAGTCTCGTCTCGGTCGTGACCGCGAACAACCCGTGTTTACACAGGGCGACTCCCGGGGTCTCTCGTTTAACGTTGAGACAAAATTTATTGCGGTTATTCCCGGGAGAAAAGAACACTGATGATTGCGGCGAAGGGGAGCGGAGGGAAATAACGGGGGGAGGAAGCGACTGCGGGTCAGAGCGGCACCGGGGCTCTCCTCCGACGATTTTACTCGTCAGCAGTTTGGCAGCAACTTTCCCATGCGGCTCCTTTCATTTGAAACAAGTGCTTAGCCGAAAATGTCAGCCTAATATCTCAGAGACTCATCACCTAATGAGACATGAGCCGCGTCCTCGGTCACCGAGACCCGCCGGTCCTCCCGGCGCTTGGCGAGCGACAACCTTGCCCCTAGTGACTCCCGTTCTGTCCCCAGGTGTCCTGCTGTCCTTGTCCTCGGTGGAGCCCGGCGCCTTTCCGCTTCTCCCCCAGTAACCCCTTATTTTGGGCAGTCGTGTGTTATTTTGGGTTTCTCTGCTGGGGCGACCTGCGGCTGTGACGGTGTCAGGCCGGCGGAGCCTCCTCCGGGGGCGGGGCGGGGAAGAGGGGAGAAGGAGTGACAGACACGGACCTCACGGTGCCACTGAGCTGGTGTCATTTGTCTTTCAACTTGAACGCTGTGGATTTTTTTCCCCCCACACGATTATGTTCTGTTATTGGGGCTACACAGGCGCTCGGAGCTGACCTTTCTTCTCCATACCCGCGGGAGCCCCGCTCGCATCGCTCTCCGGCCACCAGAGGCCGGGGGTTTTTCCGGCCGCCCGTGCTCCG
>VWZN01014770.1:30587-68699 GCA_013396955.1 Regulus satrapa
CGCTCCGCGCCGCCGCCGGCCCGCTCAGGTGTCGCTGCGGGGAGCGCGGGGCGGGCGTCGGGAAAGGCTGGGCTGGTTCCGCTGTTTGGGGCCCAGTCTCGGACCCTCCTCTTGGGTCCTCCGGTACCGCGTGAGATGCGTTTATTTGTGCAGAACTAAAGAAACCCAGGTGCTGTAGACCAGTCGAATGAGGGAAGAAAACCCCGGCTGGCTCTATGGTGTTTTTTTCTTTATTTATTCATATTTTTGAAACTGTGGGAACAGCTTAGTGCCGGAGTAGTTTTGTGTGATGCACCTGCTTTAGCTTTGCATCCCAGGTTTTATATGCTTCACTGAAACGTTGCTCTCATGAGAGGGGAGTTTTTAGGCTAGAGGAGATGCTTAACTTGCACTTTCAACTGAACGTCAAGAATCTATAGGTCATAGAAAGGAGCAAGGGTAAACTAGTGAGTTGCAAGAAAAATAAGCAAAGCTCCAAAAAATCCCATTGCGTTTCTGTGGGCTCCTTCTGTAGGAGAAAATGACTACAAGGGCAGCAAAAACATTAAAAGAGAGAATGAAAAATATTTGATGAAATCATATTGTCAATTATATGTTTTTAGATTCACAGCAGACAACGTGATCTTGGGGTGAAGGGAATTAGCTTGAGTGCTTGCTTCTTTATGGTTGGACTTTTTAGAATGAATGCATGTACAAAGCTTGGGTTTTTTTACTCCACAAATTAGTAAAAAAATTCTAAAAATGTATGTATCTATATATATATTATTCTTCCACTAGAAAATGCATTAATTATGAAAAGATCAGTGCCTGCGTTTTTGACCATTCATTTCCAAATAAAGATATAGAAGTACCTAATTAAATTCACAGTGAGATTTGGATTTTTAAGAATGAAATCAGTGTTAGTTCATAAGGAAATGAAATTTATTGGTGGCATTTGTAGCCTACTAATAGCTCAAGGCAAGCGGTTCTGATTGTGGAAGGGTGAGGGGTTCTGCCTTGCTAAGATTGCTTATTATTAAATTTTGGTTAGGCTTGGCTAGAGGAGGTGAAACCTTTTTTTATTTTTTTTACCTTACTGTGGTGTCTATGTAAGGAATCCTTTTCCCTGTATCTTCTTGTTATGTAAGTTGTATGAACTGCTGTGTGTAGTTGAACTTGAAGCTTTATTACTAATGAGAGCTATTTATCTATTGAGGGACTTTGCCTTAGGATCAGAGGGAGAAGTTTCTTCTCAAAAGAAAAGCATTAATATTGAAACAGTTCACCTGTAATTGAAGTGGAGGCTGATTATTAACCCACGTTGCTTGGGTTACTGGAAATTCTTTTTATGTAAGACATTTATCTTGCTTTTAACACATTTATTGTGTTCATGTGTTTGTTTTTTTTTCTTCTCAAAATTTACTTTATGGACTTTGGTTGCTGCTTCTGTTGGAGAACACTACTAGTGGGTCAGAGGCCTCTGATTTTTCACATAACTACTGACAGATCACACCTTTAGGCAAAAAAAAAGTGATACAGGCAATAAGCTTTTTTTAACTGATTGCAGGAGAGAGGAGAGATGTACTTGGTTCTGGCAAATAAAGGTTTGAGTCTACTTTCATTTTAATCTGCTTGAATTCAATTTTTCCTCCCCTCAGTAAAATTCACTGTTTTTCAGGAAAAAAAAAAAAGGAGAGAGACAAAATAAAAAGGTAGAGGTGATACATTACTGGGACTAGAATCTTTTGTAGAAGAGATTATATCTGTTGATAGTTCAAATGTTTTGTTTACCATATATATGTACCTCTTAATGGAGCATAATAAGAAGTAACCTGTGTAGACAGCTTATAGAAATGGACGAAGGTCTAAATATACTGCCACAGTTGCCATGGGGAAAAAAATAAACAGAAGAAACAAGAAATACTTCTTGTTTCAGGTACAAATAATTCATGAAAATCATGGTCATAACTCTATAACAATTTAACACAATTCTTCCTTACAATTCCCAGTTTTTACTATGTGCCCTGTAGAGAATTGAATTTGAGAGGGAATCACAGGCTGTTGTCTGACTGTGCCAAATGTTGAAATGTGCTTTTTTGATTTAGTTGGGAATTAGAGTATTGCAGCCGAAAAAGAAAAGCAATTGCAGGGGAGCATAATAGGCAATTGTTCCTGCAATTCATCTTGTTATCTCGTCATATAAGGAAAAGAGAAGAAAAAAGATGCTAAACATGTGCACTACAATTGCATGTAATATACTACAGAAGTCACTTTTTCAATACCTTGGAGCCTTTCAATTTCCTCCCTCTTCAAGGTTTAAACCCTTTGAGTCCCCCTGGTGGCAGCAGGGCTGGGGGATGTCTCTCTCCCCACTGAGGCTTGGGGAGCAATGCGTGGCCCCTGCTTTCCGTCTGTGTCTTTTTTTCCAAGTCTTCATCTTCTTTTGTCTAGTGGTTATTAAGTGAACTAATATAGTAGCACTGTAGTTGGAGGGAAAAAATGCAGGTTTAATGGAAGTGGGGTTTACTGCAGATAGATTCTAATGTGAGATGAAAGGTATTATATAAGTACAGCTCTGACTTGCAGTTTTTGTCTCCTTTTGCCTACTAGCTCTGATTTGGTTTGTTTTCCTTTTTTTCAGTGTTTGGATAGGAATTGTTTTATATAACTGGATAAATGTAATAGACAAGGAATGGGGTGGGGAGTTGTTTCATGCTATGCAGAGACAAAAAGCATAATGATTTGTTTATGTAGTAGACTAAATTTTTAAAATATATTATAGGGTTTTCTTCTTTTTTATCTTAAATGTATCTGTGATATTAAATATTCCAGAGTTTTGACTGACTGATTTTTTTAGTGATGAGTGCTCCTAGTAAAGTTAGAAAGCAGAGCAGAGACATTTTAATTTAAAAATTTGGAACTATTTATGTGTTCATTCAAGGCAAATAAATAAGAAGTGCCAGAATAAGCTTTCAAAAAGGAAGTTAATCAGAAAAGAAAAATAATCATTCAAATATTCCTTTGTGTAAAGCAGTATCTGCTTTAGCAGTTTGCACCTCTTATTTGAAATGGAGGCAGTAAGATTGTTTTCTTAGACAGAATAAACTTTATATATGTATATATATTTTCCAGTCTTAGGGTAGCTGTATGTTACATGTGGACTGCTTCTTAAAAGTCACTTGCTTTAAGGTCTGTGAGACTTACTTTTTTTTAATTGGTTGGTTTTGGTTAATGTTTCTTGCAAACGAATATTTTTTTAGAAAAAGAATCTGCAGCAAACGGAGGTATACAGTTATAAGTAACATGGTCAGTAGACAGGAACATAATTTTGTTTCTTTTTTCCAAGAAATGTTGGCTTGTTGTCTTTGGAAGTTATGAAATACGTTAAAACTGATTGTCAAACTTTTATCCTTGATTGGTGTTCTGGATGTTTCTATCACTCTGGTTGAATCCTTCATAAACCATCCTGAACTACAGGATGGATACTGGATGAATACATCCAGTATTTACTTCTGAATGACAAACAGTAGCCCAGCATCAGATGAGCAGCACGTCACTGATTGAGGTTTTTTTAGTAAAAACAGCCTTATCCCTTTAGCAGTTTGAATCTTGACTGGTTTCAGTCTCTGCCCCTTCAGGGTTCGTTGACAATAACTTTAAGTGGTTGATAGTCTGTAATTCTTATCTGTTGTTTCCAAAGAAATCATCAGTTGACTTTTCAGTAGTTGTAAATTCTGGGAGGGAAATATGAGCAAATGCTTAGAAATATTTTTCAGTTGCTGAAGTAAATACAGAGTTTTTTTTAGAATTCTATGACTTGCTTAGTGTCCTAACTGATTTTATATACTTGGTCTCTACTGAGTCAAATCCTATGCATAAGAAAAAAAAAAAAAAAGTGTTATTGCATGTACTATTACTTATGGAATGAAAAATGTTCAAAGATTAGAAGATTAAATCTGTTAGCTAGATGACTTGTATGTTTTTCCTTATGTCTATCTTTCCTAAGTAATAACATAGTTTAGATGAACTAATAATTAGGGATTTTTAACAAATTAGTTTTTAAAAACATGTCTCTGTCTCCAGTGTTCTTACACATTCTTTTATTCTCTGATTTAATTTCACACTTCAGTCTTGTTACTAAGGTATCATGCTTCTCAGTGCTTGGTTGGGGTTTTTTACTTTTCCCCCAGTGTTTTATGTTGTTATGAACAAAATACACTTGTGTTCTTTGCATTTTCTCAGAAACTGCTAAAATTTCCCTTTTAAATAATACTAATGAGCATGTAAATATCCACATTTAATTTGGCCTTTGGATAATAATTAAAACTCAAGTAATTGTGCACTTTAAAGAAAAAAATAGGGTTAATGTCTATGAAGGTACACGTGATGAGCATGTGTAGTGAAAACTGATCAAGTATGGTGTAGCAGACCTGGGAAAACAGCAGTCAGCTGCTGTTGTGATGGCAAATCCTTTAAAATTGTTAAATCAAAAATTAAGTGTTCTTGCTTGTCTTGTAGCTACTGGGTATCAAGGGTTGTAGAAGAGTCCAGAGGCACCAAGTGTACAGAGACCTTTGGCCTTTGATTAGAGAATTCAGATTTCCTATGAAAGGTAGAAGATTGAGAATGGAAAGACCAGCTTAAATACATTCCATCTTTTAGTCTTTTTTTTTTTCCTCTTCTGACTAAAGCACATGCATGAATTTCATCTTGCAATAGCACATAATTTGCCTTGAAGATAATTTTCTTCATTGAAGCTGGGCTGTCTTTAGCATCAAGGGTTTATAAGTGGATGGAAAATGGTTAAGTTGTTGTTTATGCCCCTGGCACTTCTGCCCTCATTCCCTTAGTCACTGAAGGATCCATTTTTCTATAATGAATTTTAGTTGGGTGACAAAGAGGAAAATTAGGGATAATCATTGTTTGATTTGGGGGAGAGAATATGGCAAAATTTATGATGCAAATACTAACTTAGTATTCAGAAATTCTTGGAGCTAGTTAAAAGTAAGAAAAATCTTTAGAAAGTAAATGTAAAGTAGAAAAACAATTACATAGAACAGACAATCTAATAAGTTGACTGCAAGTTGAACATAGTTTCAACTATTTGGTCAATTTGCAAGCTTAAAGCAAAGCAGAGGACATTTATTAAGATAGAAAAGCCTGTTACTTAGTGCTGACTTATTTTGTAAAGTCTCTGTGTTAAATGATTTCTATGGGGTGCTCTGCTTTTCAGAAGCAGACCACTTTGGTTTGATTGTAGTTAGCTGTTCACTGGTTTTTGTACAACTGTTACTTGCCTAATGTTTGAAATTCATTATTTTGGTTCTACGATTAGAAACAGTCTAATGCCTCAAAAATACTTAAGAAATGCCCTTTAATGTTACTGCTAATGTTTGATTATTTTTTTAACTTAAAGTTTTTAGGGCTATATTTAAGTTTTGCTGATCATATGTCTTGTACAAGTTAATTTTCTGCCAGCATAAGAAAATATGCAGAAAACCTTGCTAAATTATTTAAACTTTAATGTTCACTTGGGATGGGTTTGGGAACTGCTGGTGTCAAAGTCATGATTTGTGTCCAAAGCACACATTTAACCATTGCCATTGATGATGAATTAACCTATGGGGGTTTTTTTTTCAAGAGAAAGCATTTTCCTAATTCTTGATTCAACTGTTTTGCCAGCTTTTCAAATGTTTTTAGGCTAAAGCACTACTAATTTACAATATTTACTCTGCAGCAAGTGTAACTTTATCTATCTAGGAAGTAATTTCTGATTATATATTTCTCTCTGTTATCAGCATTTTTCACTATGACATCTTTGTATTTCCAGGCTCCACATAAGGCTCGTTTAATGTGGAAAAGAGCAGTTGTAGTGTTAGGGAGCAGGCAGCCAGGCTTAAGTGCAAGTTTTTGACAAGTGACAATTGGATAAGCAATGGCTGTAAAAAGAAGGGCTTGGATTTAAACTAACAAGAGGTATAATTGAAACATAAAGTAAAAACAAGCTAAAAATAAGAATGTCCACTCTATCAGTACTCATTTGACTGAAAATACAAGATGAAGTTACTTTTCTGTATGGTTTACTTTAAGCAGTGGCAAAAATAACTATTGGAGCTTTTGCAATTACTCATCATATAGTTGATATAAGGATGACAGTTGGGAGCAGACTAAATGAAATACTGAAGAAATTAGCTGCTGAATGTCTTTCTGCTCGGTCTTTTTGAGTGATGCATCTTGCAGAACCAACATTTATGTGAGAGCAGCACAAATTGATAACTGCTGTAGATCTCACATAGAACTGCAGTACTGGAGAATTGACAATGAGTCATTCTTTAATTAGAAAACTGTTTAATAAAGAACGTAAAATGTACTATGCTTAGGCAGATAAATTACTTGGTTTCAGTATTGGCTTGTAATAACTAGTTGTAATTTAAATGAGTAGGGGTTTAAACCTTTTCCCAGACTTCTGTGTAGGTGGGAAGGGGTGAGTATCTAAGTATCTGGAACTGGAGCTCAGGGTGGATATGAATGGAAAATAGCAAGTTTACAGAAATTTCATTATGTAATTCACAACACAAAGCTTTAAAAATTGTTCTTTGTACAGCACAAAGGCATGCTTTTGCTGTGCTGTACTCAAGTGAAATGCCTTGAGCTGAGAGATGACTTAAAGGATGAGCTCCTAGGGTTTCCTACAAAGATTTTTCATGCTGGCTGAGCTATAGCTCATGTTTTTTGGTATGGTTTTGGATGTCTAGTAAGTTACCAAAACTTTTGTTGTATTCAATTAATACTAGCCTGTTCCAAACTGATAAAAATTAAAGACATCTGTGAGAAGTTGTTATAGAAGGGAAAAGTGTTCTGTCAAATCTATTAGTATGCAAATATTACCGTAAGTTATTGGTATATTTGGTATACTAACATCTGGAAGAATTCAAGTGACTGAAAATGTAGGAAGCTTTTTATAAAAAAATTGCTGAATCTCAAGGTTTCAAATAGACATTGTAGCTCAAACTGCTTCATTTAACAATGTGTGTGTTGGAGGGGGCATTAGGCTGTCTGTTGGGGGGGTTTTTTGGTTTTTTTGGGTTTTTTTCCCCCAATGGGAAACGAAGTCATTTGGCAGTCCCTTGGGAAAACATTTTGATTGTTACACTTTGAGACAATATGTAACATTAGGCTTGGCAAATATTTGCCTGCTCTTCGGAGAAGGACTTGCATTTATGTTGTGTTTGTTTCTGTGCCGCAGTGTAAAGCCGTCCCCAGCTGAAGGAGTCAAGTCCAATCCATCCAAGAGGCACAGGGACCGCTTGAATGCGGAGCTGGACCGCTTGGCAAGCCTGCTGCCTTTCCCTCAAGACGTTATCGCCAAATTGGATAAGCTGTCTGTGCTTAGGCTTAGCGTCAGTTACCTGAGAGCTAAAAGTTTTTTTGACGGTAAGCATTGGGAATTTATTTGGGTTTGAACTGCTTGTAAAATTCAGTTTATACTGTATGTTGATTTCAGCTGTTTAAAACTGTTAAATTTATCTGTATTTTAATGGAACCTCCACTTGCATGAATGTATACAATGTAACTGTGTAAAGTAAGCTTTCCACTTTCTTGAAACCAAATGTAACTACTTATATTTCACTTAGGTCACCAGTCATTGGAAGTGTTGCATTTGGAAGTAATGTTGCCCTTAATGAGTCCCCCAATCCTTTTCATCAGATTGTCAAAGATATCCAAGAGATTTCTCTCTGAAAATTGCCTTTGTAAAACTATCACTGTTTCAAAATATGTCATATGACTTCCCATCCAGCTGTATTTTGCTTAATAATGCATCAAAAATTACTTTGCTTTGATATAAAGTGATTAATAGTGCCCCTTCTTACAGTTTATTGCAAAGGTGACTTGTAAAGAAGAGAGACAAAATCTTTCCTATGTCCAAACCCTGATTAATGCAGGACATGAGGCATTAAAACGACAGCTAAGGTTCTCCAGTTATGTGGGCAGGTGTGCACTGACCCCAGTCCTGGCAAGGGTAATACAGCAGCACTCAGAGTAGTCATGGGGTCAGAAGTGTGTGTCCTTGGTCACCTCTGAACTGGCCGAAGAGTCCTGTCTGCTTCTCTCCATCACTACCTGAGCTGCTTTGTAGGGTGAGATGCACTGGTTGGCTTTATGCCAGTTTCTTCAAGGGCAGGAATAGTCTGATCCTCTTAATTGCAGGAATAAAGCAAGGAGCTTGTATTTAATTAATTGTCTTTTGTCAGTCACTGTGGTTTTACAGTTATTATATTGAAGATTAAATCTTATTGATCAGCTGTAGTAAAAAATCTTTATCCATATCAATGGAGTTGATATTAAATTTCAAGTTGTTTTTAAACTTTCTTCAACATTAAAATAAGCTCTTTCTTCATCAGTTTAAGATTGTCTCAGCCTCTAAAACATGGATGAAAGTATTCAAGAAACCTGTCAAAAATAGTTCCACTTTTTCCTGCAGGAATACAGAATGTTAATTTTCATTTGTTGTGTCAACTGGCTTCAGTTTATTAGGTTTATGAATTTATATTCTGTTTTATTGCTTGAATAATATATCCAAGTGTCTTAATTTCTGTGCATGTTCAGAACAGCTCTTAGTATGAAGTCTAAGCTCTAAGGCTAGAGCTAGCCAAATAATTCTAGTGGTGCTTTCTTCAAATGCAAATATTTTCTCCCATCAAATGAGAGTTCTCTTGGCGCCTCAGTTTCATGAAAATCTTTGCAAGACGTTCTCTCAGGTAGACTGTTCTAAAATAAATTATTTTGCTTGTCTGTTCTCCTGGTGAGTTTAAGAAGTTCTAGTCTCAATGAAATGTGTTTTGTTGTGGTTGTTTTATGTTTTCTGAAATAATTCCAAGATTTCAAGTTTTTTTCTTACTTGGGATGGAATGATAATAGCAAATCTTTATTTCTCATCTCAATTTCTCATGCAGTGGAACTGCTTGATTTTTTTTTTTTCTTCTTGCCTCTTCCCCCCATTTGCACTTGAAGGTCCTGGAACAAAGTTTGAAGCTATGATTTAGAGTTCAAGGCTATGATTTCTCTACAGAGAAAAAAAGAATTTATACCTTCAGTAGAAGTTGTATTAGCGGGTTTTATTCGCAGAAAAAGTCTTTTTGCTATTTCTTTTCAGGCCTTTGTGTTGTAAGACTACAAATCTGGTTAGTATCAGTCTCCATCTGAAGGTATTTAAAGACGGCATCAATGGCTTAAGTGATGGTAACCCAAAAGTAACCAATTTCTGACTGACAGAGGAACAAAAATTAGATCTTTATACTATTTTAGTTGTCTTAAGTAACATGGTATCTGTTTCAGTAAAATTCACCTTCCAAAAGAAAAATTATTACTTTGAAGAAGAAAATTAGCAAAAGCCCCTGAAAAGCCCTAAGTTTGTTTTTCGTGCTCTGTCTATGCAGTACTTCTCAGAATGGCTTTTTTTGAAAGAGTGTTTTGTGTAGCTGGATATATGCAGAAAATCCTGTAGAATAAATCTGACAAATGCAAGAAGGAGCACTGATTGTCACCTTGAGTGCCTAAACTGAGCCAACACTCCACTTTATTAACGCAGCATGCTGAAGTAAAGGGAAACGCTAAATGAATAACAGGATGCAAATGGGGGGTGTGTAAATTCCTGCGGAAAGTAAAATATAAACGCGTAATCATATGATCTTGCTTGAAAGGAAACCCAAGTTTTTGCTGTAACAATAGATATTTTTTTCAAAGAAAACACTTGCATTTTTCCAAGTTTAAATAATCTAGAGTGAATGTCTGTTTTCTGAAGGCGGAAGTCTGGTGGGGGAGAAAAAGAAATGTGTTGTGAAAGACATCTCAAAAAGTTACATCAATTTGAATAAATGCACCTCACTTAAACTACAAGGTTTTTTTGGTGTTACTTAAAAGCTAAGTGTGTATATATACATACATATATATGCTGTATATATATATAACAACACCAAAGAACACCTTCACTTGGCCCAAGTTATGAAGATGGTAGAGTGGTACAGAATGTTCTCTGGAGCTAGAGACAGGTGAGTCTTTCTATAGTGCCTGCTGAAATATGGTATACCTCTGCATGCTTGTTGTATGTCAGGTTGTAGGAAATAGGTGTATGCATTTTACTCTTCCACAACCTCAAAAGAACTTAATGTTGATGATTGTATTCTGTTAAGCTGTCACTTTTGATTGTTATTTTTTGTTAGTTGAGGTTATTGTGCAGTTAAGTGACCCTTTACTTGTGCTATAGTTTAGTGTGATCAGGTTAGTCACAAGTCTGCATGATGTCAGCAGGTTTTCTATATGCTCATGTCAGGCACTTTGGCATATATACAAATTTGACCTTGACTCAAGAAGGAAATTGTAGTAGTAGATTAAAATAGTGAGTCTCAAGTCTGTTTCTTTATAAAGTCTTGTGAGGCAAGTCAAAGCTAAAACGTGTTTTAGGGTGGTGTCACTTTTCAGCTGTGCGCTTCTACCTGCTGCACTGAAGTGGATTAGCAGTTCTCAAAGTCAAGCAGGTTAGCTTAAATCACAGCTGGAGTGTTTATTTTGTGCATGTAAGAGACTTTCTGAAAGTGGCTTAAGGCAAGCTTTTTATTTTTAAGAGACTAGGATGAATCAGGCAGGTGTCTGCTGACAATCAGTAAAGACTCTGTGTGTTGTCCTGGTCTTATTTTAGTTCTTTTTGCTGTTAAGTGCCCATGCATGTGTGCATTCAGCAGTGAAAAATATAAAGTAGAATGTGGGACAACAGCTCTTTGTGCGGATGCAGGTTAGTGTGAGCTCAGCATCTGGAGCACAACTGGACAATCATTTAGGCATAACCTTTGTTCCCTATGCATACTAAAGGAAAAAGCCCTTTTTCCTCTAGCTTTGGTCCTTGTATGATAAATTGACAATCACTTAGATACTTTACTGTGGTGAAGAGAAGCATTAATAATTGTTCTTCTTGGGATTTTTGTGAAGCAGATTAAAGGGTTAAAATTTGAGTTTGTATGACTGATCATTTTTTTTAATGTTAGGGGCATGGTTTTTCTTTCTAAAGGTGTACTGAGAATAATGGAGAGGCTTACAGAATCTAAAACGGAGTAGCTGTGCTCTGTGTGCGTATCAATACATTAGAAACAAAATTCAACATGTTGCTTATTAATTGTCCTTTCATCCATTTCACTAGGAATTCCTGTGGTTTAAAGTATGTGGGGATTTTTCCCCCTCTTGCTTATTGGGCAGTATTTCACATTTATAGAAGAAAGTTTCCGCTCAAAATTAGTTTAGAATTGGTTTCTTATGTGGGATACTAGTGATTCTGGCAAGCAAAGCAATAACAAAATAATTAAGTTGGTTTTTTTTTTTTCCGTTAGCTTTGCATTGCCTTTTTTCTTTAACTTTGTAATTTAATTAACACACATTCCTTGGCATGACATTGCATGGCTTAAATTTGCACTGCAGCCATTGTCATGATATAAAATATATCTTTTGATAATGTGTTTTTCCTGTCATGCCCACTGTTCTATCATACTATATACTGGAGAGAACAGACTCCATGTGGTTCCTGTTCTGGAGAGTATGGCTAAGATGTAGAAATGGGAAAGACAGGTAAAGTGGATGACAATGTATTTATTTTATCACACTGAGAAGGCCAGCAACATATTTCCAGCAGATATAGATAGCCTTTCTGCCAGGTGTCAGGTGGCGGTCTGGAACAGAAACCTGAAAGTACAATAATATTCAAAATATAGCCCAGTAAGAGCAAGATAATGCAGCAGATCTTTCCCGACCTGCTTTTATTTTAGACAGTTACCATCTTTGCCTGCTGTGTCTGTCTAATGCAGTTTTCCTCATGTATTTTTTGAAAGTGTGGCTTCCCTTTCATGTTTCCTTCTTTCCCTGCTCCTGTTGCTGCATACATAGATACTTGACCTCCACACCAGGAAAAACCAAAGCCCTGCAGAGCAGTGGAGGTAGGCTGCACTTAGTGCTTGTGAGTGTTTATGTGGATGCTGCATAGGAATTTGCTGTTGCCAGCAGCTTCTAGTGGGTCTGGCTAGCATTACTTGATTCATGAGCCGTTTTTCTACACCCAAGGTGGAAAATACTCCATAGTTCGGCTGTTCTCTAATTACCTTTTTTGTATCTGATATTTTATACCATACAAATTAATTAATTTTTACACTTATGAATGAAAATCTTTGAATCTTGTCTGAGAGTTGAAGGAAAAAACCTCAACCGAAACAAGCCAACTCTTTCCTTTTGTACTGTCTTCCCCCCAACCCAAATCCAAAACTAATACAAAATACGAACCTTGGAATTGTTATAGTTATTTCACTATCAGACTACCATACTGTTCAAGTTACTTTCTAATCCATGCTTGTCCTTTCACTGCTTATCTCTTCTTTTTTTTTTTTTTCCTCTCCCTCCAAACCTCCCCCCTTGCCCCCAATCCCCTGAGATTCACCCTGACCATTTGGGACTGTCTGCTACAGACTATTTTAGCCTGTATTTTACGTAACAGACGATAAGTAGGGATTTAAGCTTTGAAGTCCTAAAAAATGATGATTAGAGCCATGTAGCTGTGACATCACTCTAAATCTCAAAATGTATGTGTTTTCACAATCTTAGCTTTTATTTTTAGGAGTGCTGTGTCACTAAGCATCTCATGCAGCTGGGCAGCTCTATACCCCCATGGATTGATGCAATTCAATATAACCCAAACTGAATGTCTAAAATTTAAAATTATGTTATATAACAAAATAAGAACTTAATGTTTATGTATTTGTAGTAGAAGAGGAGAAACCAGGTACAAATAATAACAGTTAATGTGTTCTTTGGGTTTTCTTTTCCTGTTACATTGTGGTATTTCAGTGATTGATGTTAATCATTGTTAGAACTCCCTTTGGAAGAAAGAGAATTGAAAGGTTATCTCTTCTCCTCTGCCCTAGGTGTACTATTTAATGAAAGGCATATGAAAAGTCAGTGTAAGAGCCTCTTATGTTCCACAAAGCTGTTGTAAAATTTATTGAAAATCCTGTCCCAGTATGCACACCATTTGTTGATTCTCTGTAGGCCTTGTTAATAGGAAGATTAGTTTTAAGAATAAGAATAAGAAGTATTCTTTAACAGTAAGAATACTGTTCTGAGCAAAGCACAGAACAGGATTCCTGATTCTTGTTTGCAAGGAAGTATGGTAAAATATAATTTATTCTGTTCTAACAATATCAGTGCTCTGGAGATTGACACTGTTGTATGACATTCAAACTTAGAACAGGTAGCAAGATAAAAAAGCTATCCTCAGGAAGTGCCACTGCTTCTCTGGCTTTGTGTATTCCAAGTCTTGTAATTGTTGCTAATGTTATTGCTGTACTGTAGCACCTAAAGATAGTGCTATTTGGAGTTTTTTTGTTTTGTAATACAAATCATTACAACTGTTGCTCCCTCCTCCAATGACAGTTTGAGTGGAGAATTATGACTAAAGATTGCACTGGACTCTCAACATCTGTCTTCCATGGGCTTCATGATTCATCCATCTGAATTTGTAGAAGTATGGTTTGCTTGACTGTGAAATTAGAAATATGTTCTAGTTATTCAAGGCTTCAGTATGAATGTACATTAAAAATGTGTATGAATAATTTGCTAATACTGGAATAGTTTTTGCTGCTGTCTGTGCTGTTTACGACTCAGCAGTTTTCCTCCTGTCTGTGCTTGCCAGTGGGAGAAATGCCCTAGTTTTGCCTTATCAGAATACAGATAAAGTCAAACAGGAAATAAGACATGTATGATTGAGCTCTGTAGATGTTTACTGTTCTAGCCAGTTATAACAGTGTTTGTTTTTCTTGAGTAAACAAAAACTTCACCTCTGTTAGAACAGTTTCTGCTGTGTACATGCTTTCATAAACTGCTTACTTAAAGAATGATTGCTTTGTGAATTGTCTTGGAGATCCAGCTAGATAAGTAGAAGCTAATTCTATTTGCCAGAGCTTGGTCAATGTAATTGTTTAATTTATTAGTTACGTCTTTTAAAGAGATAAGTTAATTTCAATAAATGTTTCCTGGGAAAAGTCTCTTGGGAATTCCTGCTCATCAGTGCTGTGTCTAATCTGTATGTTTAACATAATGTTAATGATGAAGCTTAACCATAGTTATTCTAGAAACTTAAATGAACTAAACTGTAAGAAGTAGAATGAATAGTTATTTGAAACTGCCTTAAGAAAATATAGGTTTGCTGCCTGCCAGCTGTGAACATTTAAGGGGACCTACAAATAGGAATTAGTTGCCCTCAGTGATGCATGCTAAACTCTGTTTTTAATTGAACAAAGAGATGCTCATTTTTTTCCACTGAATAATTGTGTCTTGAAATTCAACCCATGTGCCTTTTGAATTGTATGGGACTGTCCATTTTATGCATGGCATTGTATAGCATCTAATAACCTGAAATATATACATACTTGGCCCCTCAAGACAAATTCTAAGTAATTGCATAAAGTAGGGATTACTGGAGTAAGTTCACTGCCTGACTGGTCAAATAGTCTGACTTCCCCATCAAACTCTGTTGTCATATCTTCAGCAGTACAATTCCTGTGGGCCACCAGAAGACACTAGCTTTGTGAATGAATTATTTTTTTCCTCCTGATGTCTCCATCTGAGCTACAAACTGAAGGGTGATGTCTTTCCTTTATTGATTCTTTTCTTTATGCCACATTTTTTAATATTTATTTGGAGGAAAAAATAAGGGTAGCCCCCAGTTTTTTCCTTCTTTATACCAATTGTTGTTTGGTTTACTTTTACCAGACAATGATAAGAGACGTGCCTAGAACAAAACAAAGAGTCTTTCTTGCTTATCCTCACAGCTGCTCTGAATTTTGTTTTGATGCTGTCATGCTCTATATGGTGCTATGTGTAATATCTTTCCAGAGACCATGCTGTTGATTTGATCACATTAAAGGATGTTGAAATGCATCTGGTCTTGTACAGCACATTGATACTGAAGGCTTTTTTAAATATTTTTTCTTGACTGAGTTAATGCAACTTTGTAGACAGGTGAAATCTATTAATAGGTCTGATCATCACTTACCTAATTGTGTGATTTGTAGCTGATCTTTCATAAGGATAGCAATGCCAATATGAACTCCTGGTCTGTACATCATCAGGTGGCATAAATTCTAATGAACTATACCTAGTGATGTAGAAGGGGAGAAGAAAAATTCCCCTCTTCATGCACCCCATCATAATTTGAAGCTAAAACTCAAGGCTTCATGATCTCCTGTAGGAAGGGTTTGGGTCTCATGACTAACAGTTTTCAGGAATGTATTAGCCTATGTATTTCTGAAGTGTCTCCCTTCCCTCTGTCTTAAACTATATTAGCTGACTGTAAGCCCTGTGCAGAAGCCTTTGCAGTTAATTACCTTCAGCATCAGGAGCATCAGCTACACAGAATCCCTCAGTGGGTCTTGTGACATGCCCGTACTCCTGTGAAAAAGCTACTGCCTTAGTTAAGTGAAGAAATTTTTCCTCAGCTTTTTTTTTATCCGGTGGCAATTCTTGCCTCATCTATAGGCTAGGGGCAAATCATGCCTGACAAAACAGACTGCCTTTTATGAAGGGCACCTGGTTTTGTGGACAGCAGGAGAGCAGTTGATATTGTTTCCCTTGACTTTTATGGGGCCTTCAGTGTTTTTCTTGCATCACCAAGCTGGTGAGTTAACATCTCTCCTGTTGAGAACCTGTCCAGTTCTGACCCAAGCGATCCGTTCCACTTCTCTCTGTGTCGTACAGCCAAGGTCCCACCACTGTCAGTCTCAGTGGCAACCTGTGAAGTTCAGGGTGTGGCTAGAAATTTCTGCAAAGGACAAGGAAGGAATCATCTTTCAGACTGAGGATGTGCATGTGGCTTTTCACAAGATAAGCCCATGAGCTGCAGAAGTGAGAGTGACTCCCATATCCTAAGTAGAGAAAATACAGCTTTGGTCTGGAAAAGGAGCAATCCTCCAAAAGCCCACTTGATTCCCTTGCTATAATTCATTTATTTCAGAAAGCCTTCTGCTAAATTGCTGAGAAGTTATGAATTGGTATAAAAATACAACTTCATCTCTTTTGGTGAAATGTATGTTTTCCTCCCTCAATTTAAATAAGAGCTATTTCTGTTAAAGTAATTATTCGTTAATATTTTTATGTGACAAGGGTTGGAATTGAACGGTCTTGTAAAGAAACCTTCCAAACCCATTTCCATATCCTTTTAATGCAGTAGATGCAAAACTCAACATTGCCTTTTACTAGTAGAATAAATCCTCTTTCATGAGTGGAATATAATTGACAGTTTCTGGTTTTTTCAGCTAAAATGGTAGAGAAATTCCCCTGACAAAAATCCTATGAAGTTGCTGCTGAGCCATCAGTTCAGTGAGGATAAAATTAAGATATTGTTTCAATAGGAAAAAAAAAAAAATTGAGTTAATGTTTGAGTACCAAGTTCGAGTTTGCATGAGGTGAGTTCCCTAATGAAACTGAGGGATAAGAAAATAAAAATAACTGGGAACTGTAATGGGAATTTAAAAACCACTTTTGATTCCTAGACTTTATAATAAAAATTAATACTGATGTATGAAAAGGAACAGTTATTTCAATATGATCTTTTTCTTAAAAAAAGATTTTAACCATTTCAGAATTAGTGATTTACTAAAAAAAAAAAAAAGTCTATGGTATTGGCTATCAGTTTGTGGTTGCTATTAACTTGTCTTTTCTACAAACCAAAAGCCTAACAAATAGCAGTTTAAACAAAATATAATATTTTATTAGCTTTTACTTTGTTCTAACATATTGCAAAATTATTATAGGAAGAAAAAACTGATTTTAGGAACCAATGGCACAGAAGTAGGAAACTGTTAGTCTGGGTTCAGCTTCCCATAGATCTCATTCCACAAGGAATGAAATGACTTCACACTTCCTTTGATTTTTTCATGCCTCACCTCAAAAAAATTAGGAAGCCCTTTTTCCTCCCCTTTTTGTGGTAAAAGCAGTATCACATTAGTAGGTCTGATGATATGTTACAATTTACCAGCATGCACCTCTTGCTGACCTTTTTTTTTCTGAAGAAGCAAAAAAGATGTACCAAGAGAAGCAACTGAATGGGAAATAGCTCAAAAGAAATGTGTGTGTGCCAAGATATGGTTTTGGTGATTCAGCAGGTGACTGTCATCTCTGTGATGGTTAGGGGACAGGAGTTCATTGCCTCTAGGTCTTGAAACCACAAGCAGTATACAGTTTGGTTGTGGTTGTTAAGCTTCAAAGCCTGAGTGAGAGATTACAAATTTGAAGAACTGTATATTTACTGAGATTTACTTTTCTGTTTTTAAGTACAAGGTAAGTATAAAAGTGAAGTTTTAGTCCTTATGTGTGTTTAAAAAAAATCTGAACTAAAATTTTATCAGGTGACTAGGTGCAACTGGGTAACCATAAAAGCACTGCACACTAATTGCTGTTCTGCTGCCTTATACGTGTCATATGCATACATTCTTGAGGCTGGTTTTTTTCTCAACTCTGCTTTATGTTGAGAACTACCACTGATGCATTAGAAACTTAGAAATTCCCACCCACCTTTGTCCCTCTCTGGCAAAGACAGATTAGTCCTGATCCTACACTTACGAGGTTCTGTAGCCTTCTGCCTACATCTTGCTCTCAAAACTGGCAAAATGCCTATTAGCTCCCATATAAATGTCATTTTGCCTTCCTTTTACATTCTCTGAATCTGGGAGCCTGATGGGCATGTTTTGAGAAAGATGCACCCACATACTTTTAGGAATGCTTTAAGACAATGAGCATTTATTGCATAGTGGTTTCAACTACTTATGACTCTATGTTTATTTTTCTATTATTTTTTATTTAGACTTCATTCTCACACCCAGATCAGGAGCAGTGGCTGCTAATGCATAGCACAGTTTGGGAACATCTGCTATAGGAAGTGCAATCGTTTGTGTGAGCAAAGACTTGAGTCTTCCAAATACGGTGACTGAACTCTTATTTTTGTAGTCTGGTGCATGTTGACTTAGTATGGTGTTTCTGGACTGATTAATTATCACACTGAATAAGTTCAGTATCAGTCACTTAAGGAGAAAAAAATACACCTTGACTGTTGGGTTTACTCTCTATTAAGAAGACAGGGTTGTGTTAGGTACCACTTTGTAGCAACTGAGGATAGGTCCCCCATTTAAGGGAGACTACTGCATAAACACTTAACATTCCACCCTTAATAATGCTGTTAAAATTACATTAAGAAGGCTAAAAACATAAAAACCTGAGTTTAGCTGGCCTGTGTAGCAGAGCTGGGGTTGGTTTCAATCACTGTTTTGAGCAGTTCAGTACTGTACAATTATTTTTTCTTTAAAAGATATATAACAGCAGATATTTATTTTAATCTTTTAATGGTCTTAGGAGAAACACCATAATAGTTCAACAAGCAGTTTAGGGCTTGCTGAGCTATGTTTTGGCAATGGCTCAAAAGAAACTATACTGTGAAAGTTGAGGAAAATCATCCTTTACATAATCTGGTAAAACTTTAAGTTCTTGGGTTAGATGAGTGTTGTAAAAAAAGAGTCTGGTATATATGCTAGGCAAATCTAGTAAAATCTAATGTCTCATTCTGTGAAATGTTTCTAAAACCAATAAGTGTATTGCTTCAGTGTTACTACTACAGCCAAATTTAAGATTGTTGTAGCTACTGTTAATGCGTTTAAGAGAAACATGTTCTACATGGGTGTGATATTGTAGGGAAAAGGGTTCAATTGCTGTACAACGAATATTTTGCAAAGTATTTTGCTCTAAGCCTGCAGCGGGCATTTTTTTATTCATTACTTTTATTCATAATTTTTCTGTAGTTGCTAATGGAAATTTACTGTTTGTTAATAGTAAATTTTATAGAGAGTAGAGACTGTGACTTGAGGGGTGAGATTTAACCAACATTTTGTACATTTGTCTGTGTGGGAAGAAAAAAAGAATGTTAAGAGTTCAGGCATTAAACTACTGATGTTCATGCTAGCTTTCCATTTTAGTAGGTCTAGCACTAGAATGTGATCTTTCTGACATGACATTTCTAGTACCTCAAAACTCAAGAGATCCTCATTAATAATTTTGAGGATAAATTCCTGATATTATGAAATGTGCATGTTTGAGCTGAATTAGGAATGGTTCAGCAGAACACTGTCAATGAAATTTACTGTTTAACTTAGTCTGATTTGTATATTTTGAAAACATTTTAAAACCACTACTTATATATTGAACTCACTTTAGAATTCAAGAATAAAATGGACGTTTGCTTCTCTTGAACCCTGTTGGAAAAAAAGGTTGCTAAGCAGTTGCAGTTCAAGATAAGGTTGGATGTTTCTGTTGCTGATTTAGTGCTTTTGCATTAAAAAGCATTTGATTTAATGCTTTTGCATTAGTGATACGAAAAGGAACATGGATTGAGAAAATGTTTTTTTAAAAAAAGTGTCAAATTGGAGCTTTGAGTATATGCTGTGCTACATGGTTTCTTTCTCAGACACAACTTCTTCTTTCTTAATTAAAAGTGCTTGCTGTAATGAGAATAGGCTTAAAAAAGAATATCTGGTTTTGTTGGACAGGCCAAGTAAGTAGCTAACTTTTGAAAGCAATAAGAAGGCTTGATTATATTAAAAAAAAAAAAAAAAATCAAAAATCTGAGTGGGGCTGTGTATGCAAACAGGTCTTCCAAGCTGCCTACTCATCATAATGTGTGATTTAGGATGTGTTAGAAATCAAAAGTTGTGGCAAACTTTCAATAAGTCATGAATGCATGATATGGATCAGTTGTATTTTTGACCACTTCCTAACTTGTTTTCCCAATAAAGTACAGAGTAAAAAAAGAAAAAAGGAATTGCCTGCAAGACTGGATGAAAATAAAAAACACTTACAAAATCATTGGAATGTATACCATTCCAGAGAATTAAATTACAGTCATAAAAAAGAGAGAAAGCTATAAAATCAGTGTGCACAAATGAGAAGTTTAAAAGCATAGTTAATATTATAAAGAACATTTCACATTAAGCAATAAGGAAGCCTGGAAAATGATGGAATATTGTAATAAATGTTATAAGCTATATAGGAAGAGATAATTCAGAGAAAGGATTGGATTACCAACAATGCAAATAATTTAATGGGTTTACAGTACCTCTTGTAACTTAAAAGAAGAAAGCATTAGAGATACTAATGACAGAATTAGGTTTTGCCTGTTATGTGCAAGAATAGTGTTAGTCTTATGAACTTGTTTCTTGCAGGATTTGAATCCATCTGAATTAGACGAAAACAGAGGAATGCAACAAAAAACTTGCTCAAAATCAAGAAACCATTGCTTTGTTTTTGAGAGGAACCTCAGCAAGTGTTTTCATTCTGTACCTTGCAACTTAAAATTACTTTGCCCTCATTTTCCATCACCCGTAATATCTGTGCCAGTCCGTGTTTGTATAGTGCAAAGGAGATGTGTTTCTTGTGCACATATCTACTTACATTCTCATTCATGAGATCAAGTAGCCAGTGCTGAGGGGCAGCTAATGCTGTGAAATGCATCTTCTCTCTGAAATACTATGGCTCAAGTGAGCCTCTAGATGTATGTACAACGACATGTTTTTGGAAGGGCTCCCACTCTTGCACTTCAAATAGTGTCTCTCTGCATTAAGAGACAGAAAATGATCTGCTGTCTTTTTGTGCCTTCCTCTAACTGAAGATACCTGACTGTTTGTGACTAAGCTGGTCTGACTAACCTAAATAGCTGAGACTGTCCTTCAGTTTTAACCCTTTGCCTTATTTTCCCAGCTTAAGCTCCTAAGTGTCCTAGAAAAGAATATAGCCATGTTAATTTTTGCTTCTTCTCTCCAAAGGAACCCATATGTAAATTATTTTATAATCTCTTGGAGAGGATTTGTCTGGTTAAGGAACATGAATGAATGGGGAGGGAAGGCAGTGTAGAGTGGAACGGGGTAGATTCAGATGACACACTATAAGATGGTGATAACTGTTCAGAAAATCCTACTGCTCTAAACTCATCTAGGAGAAAATAACTTGTGCAAACTCTTTTAGTGCTGTTCAAAGCTGCTTGAAACTCTTATCTGGGTGAAATCATACAGGAAAAGATTTGTCTCCCTTTGGATTTGGTAATGGCCCCCAAGCCCATAGTTGCTCATGTTCATAAAGTGGGTCATGTTTTCATTCAAGAAGAAAAATCAAACACAGGAATTTACACTACATATAAATATTTTCATACTTGAGGTATTTTTCAAGTATTCTGAGGATTCTTTGTCAGCGGTAGCAAACCCCACTCTATAGCCGTATTAAAGTAAGTGTCAAAGTAGAGACACACTGGATCAAATGCACAAGACTTGGAGAAACTGCTTCAGTATCTTTTGTTTTTTTAATGAAGGTACAGAAGTGAGAATACACTTACATTTCAATGATTTTCAGATATTCTGACTCAGGGTTTCATGATGGCAGTGTCTACTCAGCTATGTGACTTTTGCAGGTATCCTTCTAGGACTCCCTGGTGGGAGTAAACACCTTTGTAGAGGTGTTTACTGACTTTTTTATGTCATAACCCAATTCTCTCCTTTCTGTTAGCCCTCTCTGATGAAAGAACTCAGTAGGTGCCATTAAGAACCTTCTTTGCGTCAACAATTTGAACTACATGTTCAAGGAAGTTTTAAAATGTGAAACATACTATTTAATGTGCACAGATATATTTCAGGCTTGTAGGTATGTGGAAGGTTCTCTGCAAGATATTTAGTCAAGATTATCGCTATGCAAGATATAACAACGGATGATTTAATCTTCCCTGATTAGAAACTTAATGCTTAACAGGATGTAGCCCATGTGGCAGCATCTGAGAGATGTTCAGTGAATGAGTTCTGTATTTCAATAGCTTTATGGTTTTCCTTCTGATACCGATCGTTATAATCAGTAGGAGCCAAAGAACTAGCAAGTTTCCCAGTAAGGCACTGTCTTTTATAAAAACAACCCAGGAAATAGATTTTTAAAAATCCATCTAATGGGATATTTACTTAATTTAGATTATATTAAGGCCATTGAACTTATTTCCTCTTAAGACACTGATAATAGCCTTAAGCAATTTACACTTAAATGATAATTGTGTAATTTTTAGTAACTCAAAAATTAATCTCAGCCTGGTAAATTGTTAGCTGATGCAGTAAGTTCAAATACAACATTGCTGCAGCATCACTTTTCTGTGTACATCTCTGAAAATAAATATTGCTGTCTACTTTCTGAATATGATAATGGACTACATGTTACTCACATTTAAAGATTGCTAACCCACTTAAAGGTTCTGTGTAAGAAAGTTACATGCATAAGCTAAATGGAACTAAGAGATGAAAATAATAAATTCTTTTATAAAAGCTGATTATTTTTGTACTTTTATGCCATGCAACAGTGAAAGTTGGAATCAGTTCTGATTCCTTTGGGTTTTTTTATGACCAGGATGAATTACTTATAGCAGAAGCATTTGCTGTTTTACTTGCAGAGTGAGTTGATTCCAGATTGGATATAAAGTATTCGTTACTTGAATTTATTCTGCAAGGCTGGCAGCTATATATTCATGTATGCAAAGTGTAATACTGCTAAATGTTTGGAATGAAGTACTAGATTTTTGTTGGCACTAGGTTCTAAGGATGGAAATGCCATTTGGTGCATAAAAGCAAAAAACTGTAAATTACCGCAGTACTAACTAGACTAAACACCCATAGTTCCTTTCATGAGAAATACATTACTGAATTATGTATAGTTTATTTTTAATTCACCCCTGAATTATGGCAGTTATATTTGAAGAGAGAGAAAAGTATCAAGAGTTTTCACAGCTTGCATGAAGAGCAGGAAAATAAATCTAATGCACTAGACATTACTTTTTAAATAACTTCTTTTGTTGCTAGAGAGCTAGAAGTAGATTAGGAAAGCTCATAGAAATATTAACTTTTTATCTTCCCTGCAAAGCCAAGCTGTCCTGATGAAGGAATGCCTGACAATTTGTGTCTGTCTTTTTGTGAGACTGAACAAGATCAGTTAAATCTCAGAAATTGTGTATATCCTGTGTGCAAAACAGACCATGTCTATCCCACCTGTTATTTTATGTTTGTACAGGTTAGAACCTTCCTCTGCTCATACATTAGAATAGTCATCACCAGTAATGTCTTTTTAATTTCCTTTTGCACTTGAAATCTTCACTTCAAACATACCTGAGAACTACTACCTGTACTGAGAAGCCAGTTATGCTTTTAGCAGGGTGTATTTTATTTTATTTTGCTGAGTAGTTTATACATATGCACTACAAAGCTGAAACAATGTAGACTCATTTCACTTTTCATAAACTGATAAAATAACATAATTCATGAACTTTTCCAATAGCATTGCACAGCCTTGGTGTTTTAGTTGAATGTTGAGGTCAGAGAGAATTGAGGACTGGTTATGGAATATTAAAACTTGTAGTGAAAAGATGGTAATTTTCTGCTCTTTATTAAATGTAATGTTGGATTCAGTGACATTTAATAATTGGCCATCACATTTGCAAATATTTGATTATGCAATGGAGGCTTATAAAATTGTGAGATTCCAGCTATATGTGTTACTATATATGTTCTGCTAAACTTTATTTGGGCTCCAGGCTTGCATTAGCTGTTGAGCTCTGTAGCCCTGGCTGAAGCTGAATTTTGCTCCAAGAATGAAGATCACTCAACTTTATGTTCATTTGGAATGCAGATTTCTGAAGCTAACTGCAGAAGTAATAAACTATATCCAGAATGTGTAGGCAGGCTCTTCTCCAACAGAGATGAAAACTGCTTAGAAATGGAAACATACTTCTACATACTTTCATAAATTTTTGTGATGTATTAAATGTTATGGCAAAATTAAATCCTTAAATTATGATTGGTGGTATTGTTACAAAAATGTGATGTGCAAGGCAGTAAGAGGGATGTCTATAACTTTGCCAAAAATTCTTATGTTTCTCTTCCTTCTTTTGTACTCTAAGGTTAGGGAAATTAGTATGAAGTTGTTCCTGAAATCAATCTGGATTTATTTCTACAAAACAGTCCGTAGCAGCAGTATATTTTAAAAAAAGTTATTATCAGAATATGCCATAATTTATAAACTCAAATTAAAACACTCGTGGTGAGTTCAGCATCCTCCTGCTCAAAGGGCTGGGATGCAGGAAGGAAGTGGGGATTGTCTCGCTAACAGTCACCATCTGAATCCTGCAGAGAGCTCCGTGTCATCTTATCATCTGTCCTCTATGCAGCTCCCTCACTAACATTAAAACTAATAATAGATTCTCATCCTGGTTTATCAAAGCTAATATTTATTTTGGTGGATTAATTTTAGAACTAAAGTAAATGTGTTAAATATGAGAGCAAATCTTAATTTCTATTCAAAGATTAAACAAATATGGTGAATAGTTGCAACTGGATTATTTTATATAAGAATATATCTTGTTATTAATGACAGTTGTCAAAGGAACATATTGGTAAGTGTTGTTATTAATAATTCAAAAGGCCTAGTAAAGCAGATGGAGTCAATTGAATGAAATTGTCGCTAGAGTATTTTTGCACTATTTTGACTTTAAATTGTTAAGTTTACATTTTAAATTGTTAAAATAAGTGGATATAGTCCTGTAACTGGGTTGTATTTTTTTTTGTTGAACATAGTTAAATAAATAGTTAATGTAAATCTTTTTACCTAAGAATCAACAGCACAAGGATAACTTGATGTGTATTTCAGGGAGGAACTGCTCAACTACGAGAAGTGCTTTTGCTTTTCTTCTTGGCTAAATCCCAAATATTCTAAGCATATGGAACAATTTAGTAGAAAATACATAATTATCAAACAGATCTGTCTTTGCCACCTTGAAAATTATTTCTTGTGGCAGGGTAAATGAAACCTCATGTTTAGATTTTATTTCATTTGATCTTTTGCTGCTTTGGCAGCAGAATACAAAAAAATATGACAGATGGCACCATTAAAATATGACTTGATTTGTGCTTACTCTAATATGAATCTGAATATGCTTGATAAAGGCATGGCACAAACATCTAACTGAAATTTTGAAGCAAAGTACATTTATCTTGGTAAGAACATGAACAATCTGTGTAACTGTAAAAACAAATTTAATATCATGCAGGTGTTCACAAGAAAATATGCGCACATTATTCCTTTTATTATAAATAAAATTGCAATCAAATTTTGGCTCTAAGCTTGTTTCTGATTCTCTTTTCTATGTGGAGGCCAATATCAGTGATTGCCAATTCTCTATTGCAGTGTCCACTCTGTAGGCAGATGGCCTTGATGTAAACTTTACCTTTAAAAATATATACTTTTATAGCCTTACTTATAAAAACACTTTTTAAAACATAAAAAAAAATGTTCTGTCAAGATTAATTCAGTATGCTCTCTTTTACGTGACTTCTGATTTTTCTTTATTACTGTACTAAATCTAAAGTCTTTTGAAAACTGAATTTTCTGGGCTAAGCTATGTATTTCCCATGAAAACACTCATCCTATAATAGAGTGGTCCCTTCTAGATGGGGACTGGGTCAGGGACTGATCTTGTCTTTTTTGGTCAGTGTCCCATATGGACATGCTTTCTGATTTGATGTTTCAGTCTTGAGAAACTTTTTTATTCTTTTCTATATGGTAGATATTTTTCAACAGAAGAGTAGATATTACCCTAACCCTCCCCCTCCCCCACCCCCCAGGCTTTCAGACCTCTTCTGCTGTGGAAAAGGAAGGAGTGGGAACTACCTGTAGCAGAGGAGTGAATAAAACCTGTATTTATATCCTGATACTGAAAAAAAGAGCTATGCAATTTTTTTCAGACCTGAAAAAGAATCAGTGGCTACCAGCTGCCAGAAGAACCTGGATTTATGCCATATGGGGGAAAAAGTCAGGAGAAATCCCATTTCTGCATCATGCTTAGGGTCAGGGTGGAGTGGGTGCCAAGCCATTCTTGCCCATCCAGAGGGAGGTATGGCAGCTATGCATGATGCCTACAGTGCTTACAGTGGAACTTAGAAAACTGAAGTATGTGTATGGTACTTAAATTGGGAGTTTTCAAAATAGTATGTTGGGTATAGAACTCCAAATTTTGTGTATCAGGTCCTTTATATGAATCTGGCCTTCCAAAGTTGTCCAGTACTCTGGCCTATAGCCATATCTATCTCTGTTGCAATTGCCCACGTTAGAACAATGCTCCCTGTTACATAATGGTTTTCAGAAGTCTGGGAGCCAGACAATAACTGTCTAAACTAAAATGTTAAGAATGTTTTTCACTTCAGTAGCTTTAGTTAATAAATACTGATAAGTATTTTTGTTAACTTGTAGTCCTTCACATTTCAGCTTTTCTGGTGGGACTAAAACAAGTGATGTGGAAGACTTTTCATTAAGTTGGACTTAGCTGTCTTTCATTTTTCCCTTTTGAAGATTTTGGTAGATTCTCTTGAAACAGTCTTGGAAGTAGTATTGAAGGATGCATTCCTGTAGAGCAGGGTTACTCCATTTATCAAACAGTTTAAAACAACTGAGATTCTCCAGAAGATCTGAGAGATATCATTCAGTTTGTCAAATCAAGTTAGGGTCTCACAAGAACAGGAACAAACAAGTCATTGAGAATGCATATTACAAGAGATGAGTTTGTCATGTTTAGCATGGCAGAATGCAGGCTAGGGGCTATGTTTGCTATGTCTGTGAATATACCAAGTAGGGTAATACCAAAAAGGGAGAAGAGCTGTTGAAGGTAATGGGCAGTGTTATCACAAAACATAAGCTGGACATGATAAAATGGTTGCTGGTGATTTGAGGATTTCTAGTAAAATAAGCAAAATAAGCCTTACTAGAATGTAAGTGGGGGAAAAAAAAAAAGAGGAAGAACTAAGTATTGTTGGGATTTAACAAAATATTTACTGTGGTGGTGTGGTGTAACAGCAGTTATTGTCTGAAAATGTTGCCTCTTCCCCTTTAAGACATTGCATTTTCCAACTTAGCTTTTTATTGGCATTTCAGGTGCAGTGAAAGCTGAACATGATTTTAAAAGCATTTTGTGAGGAAATGGTAATTACTTATGTACAGCTTGTCAAGTGTTGTAGTTTCTTTAGAAATAAGAATTTATGGAATTCCCAAACAAGAAAGGAATGTGTGTGAAATGAAGTCAGTGAAAGGGGCCGTTCTTTCTGAGCATCTAGCAAAGTCTCATGTTTACTGTGAAACTGTGGCACCAAGTTATGTGGAAGCAGATGAAAATCCCTTTAAAATTATGCTGTAGTATTGTCAACTTCAGAGATACAAGATACTGCAACAACACACTATGAGCTCCATGGACATGTAGTGCCACAACTCCAAAGAGGTTCCTTTTGCTGTCAGATTCTCAGAACAGTCTTTGTATTTCTAGTCAGTTTCAAAACAAACAAAATTTCCCCAAAGCGCAAACAGAAAACAAACAAAAACCCCCAAACTTTTAACACCCCCCACCAAAAAAATTCTGCCAGTCCACACAAGCTGCATGGTTCTTCTAAAGTATGAAACTGCAACAAGAAACTGAAATCTAGATACTGTCCTATCTCTCATCTTTCTTTGTGTGTGTGGTTGCAATCTCATCAAGGCAGGAGCTTTCTGTGTTTATGTGTATCTGTGGGGTCAATTAAGGGGTGATGTTTAGTGAATAGCATTTAAGTATCTGTTTTGATTTCTAAAGCAGTTTATTGAAATTAGAATGGAAGCATTAAAGATACTAAGAAAATTTTGTGTACCTTTTGGTTTACTGAAAAGCTTACGCTATGAAAGGGATGTATCATTTCTGCCTTTGAAATTATTGGGAATAGAACCTTAACTGGAGTGATTTTTAAAAAAATAATAAGTAAAATTTTATATATTAATTTTAGAATATTAAAAGCATAAAATATGTCAAAATATTTTATGATATTGAAGAAAAGGTTCTGTCTATGAGAACTGGTAGACATACCTGGTAAATTATTAATGAAAATATCGTTTTGCTTTAGGTTTACTGCTCATGCACGTATGATTCAACAGAGCAGTTGTTTCTAAAACAGGAGTAAATAGGTTGTTCCAGTAGCGAGTTTTTGTTAATACTTGTGTCTACAGTGTGTTTTAATATTTAAAGTTTTAAATATTTAAAATATTTATTACATAAAATCCTCTAATGCTAGAATTATCGGAATAAGCTTTGCAAACTTATACCCATGGTTTGTCTGTGTTTTTTTCAGACCACTTCTTTCAGGTTTACTTATGGACTGACTAGAACAGGCCCTTTGTGAAATTAATCCCTGTAGGGAAGAGCACATGACAGGGGTAGAGGTTCCTGTTACCCCAAGTTCTCTTATTCCAGAGTTTCTCTGTGTGCTCCAGTTCCCTTTCTTTGCAGCATTCTTTGCCTTTCTCTTTCCCTCCTCTCCCTCCTCCTTGGGGTTGTAATGAATAAAATATAGTTTTCCTTTGCGTCACAGTCTAACCCTTAGCAACATAAGTTATATAATGCTTGCTGTTGCTATTTCTGTTTTCTGATGCTAGATCAGAAATACAGACCTCTGTCCTGTGCAACCTCCTAAGCACAGTCTTCCATAAAAGTGACGGGATAAAATCCAGTCTGACCTTTTTTCCCTTTTTCTTCTTTCTAAATAGGAAGCCATTGTAATTTTTACCTTGTTTGCTATATGGAGACTATAACCATTCAAAGGATCTTTAATTCATAAGCTTTATAATTTAACATGGCAAACCATAATTGTCTAGGAGGATGATATTGAAATACTGTACTATTATAAACTTTAAGCTTTGTGTAATCTAATGTGATTGTCATATGGAGCACTGAAATCTCTCCCAATTAGAGAATCTGAACTTCCAAATCTTTATGGTATTTATCCTTGCAGTGCTGGTGGGGCTGAAGTGCTCCTCTTCTGGTTTCATGGTTAAGGAAATGAAGTGTACAGTGCCTGTAATGATTTCCACCGCAGTGCACAGGAAGATGATGTCAAAACCACAAAATCATTCCTCCTCTCAACTTTCAGGCATATTTTTGATAACTTCCTCATTGTCTTCAGCCTCTCTTTCTTGCCTGCCTACCACCCAGCCCGCCCCATGTATATGCTGTAGTCTGTCTTTAAATCCTGTATTTACTTGAAAAGTATAATAATGGTTGTTCCTGTGTGTAAAATATACCTAAGCCACAAATTCTGCATTTTTTTATTGCTCTCCTAATTTTTGGTTGCAGAGTTCTGATGTCTTAAAGTGCTGCTGTGACTAAAGTTGTGGGAAAAGACAGCTGCCACTTTTGCAGGCTGCTGCAGTTAAAGCATTATTCTTTTAAGATATTAACCATGAAGTTTTGGTCATTTCTCCAAAATAATAGTGGAGACCCAGTATTTTGTCCAGTTCTGGCTCAGGAAGTTGCTATACATTTAGCCCATCATTAACTCATTAGATAAGATCTAATTCCTGTCCTGGTTACCTGCTGTTACCTATTCAGCTTTCCATAGGAGACTGAGGTTAGGGTTCATTTCTTCTAAGAGGCTTTTAGCTGGTATAAAAATAATGCCAGGAAGAATTAGAGATGTTTCATACAGGCTTTCCTATGTTTCAGGTGCTAAAAAGAAAGAATTTAGGGTTTTCTTCCTCCTGTTTAGTATTTTCACATGTATTCATGCATTTAGCAGAACAATAACTTTTCAGTACAACCAACTATTAAAATATATCTCCTTGGTTTGTTATAAATGAGTTTTAGGGTTTAAATTGTGGTCCAGGAAACACACAGCTTGTAAAATGGCAAGTGTTATCGGCTTGCTGTTTCACCTTTTTTGACTTAAAGATATTTTGAAAAGTAGCTTGTATTTTTTCTCTATGTATGTATTTTAATAATTATGTAAATGAAAAAAACCACAAATGTAAATGAAAGTCTTGTTCTTTAGAAGATAAATATTAAAATAGTGCATTCAAGTATAAAATATGAAGTAAGGGGAATTAAAACACTACACTGCAGTATTTTAGGATCTAGGATTTGGTGGTTTATCAATAAAAGCTGTAGGGTTTAGAAACTTTTTGAAAGCTTTTCTCCTGCTTTTTTTGTTGATAATGTTGGTAAATTTACTCAGCAGCAAAATTAGATTTAGAGAAAAGATTATTTCTTTTTTTTTCCCCCAGTAGAACGAATGAGTGCCCTCATTTACTATCTTATAAATAATCTTGTGATTCAGAAATGCAATTTCTGGCAAATTTGTGGCTCCCTTTGAGTCTTGGCCAATGAAATTTGATTGCAGTTTAGGTAGAAAAAAGGTGATACTCCTGCCAAGTTTTTGTCAGTTTTATGATTTATAACTTTCAGTGTTGGAAGTATCCTTGACATTGATATAGACCTGGAAACCAAGTAGAACTGATCTGAACTCCAGACATGTCAATTTTGAAAGGGCAAGCAACAGACTTCCTTATGCCAAAAATAGCTATCATGCTAAATTATTTAAGCATATTATTTGATCACATATAAATGGAAAATAGTATTTTTTGCTTTGGACCTTTTTTATATAGTAGGGGAATCATGAGGTCATTTTAACTTTAGGTGGGTTTTTTTAGGTGAAACTGAAATATCACACGTTCAAAAATTATGGTACTTGGTATTGAGAAAACTGTTGTGTGCTGCTTTTATTCCTCATGTATATTCGTTATATATTGATTGCAATGAAGAGACTATTTTAGACTCCTGCATCCAAGTAATGTGTACCACTTCTGCACTTTTCTTGTGTTGAGTGTAAAATATGTATGAAGACATGTCTGAAGTGTAAGTACAGTGGGGCCCTTGGGAAGTTCTCGAGCTGTACCTTGAGTAATTTCAGTCCAATGCTGACAGAATATTTTCTTGTTTATTTTTGGTTTGTAGGTCTGTTTTTATCCATGGTTCCTGAAATGTTCAAGTAGGGTTCTTCTTAGAACCTTAATAATGAAATTTCTTTATCTTGATTATGACAAAGGCATAAATATTTCCCCATAGTCTGGCAAATACATATGACTATATTGTAGTAGGTGCTTTGGTGGCAGCCACTATAGTTTCCAACAATTTCTAGTGAAACATTTTGTATTAGAGCACTTTTAACCTTTGGAATCCTCTGCTTTGGAGATGATAATTTCCTTTTCTTCTTCTTAACCTAAGCATTTTTGGGCAAGTCCTATATTTCTTCCTCCCTTAAATAATATTTGTTTTATACTTGAAGATCCTTGCAGATGTGTAGACTTGTGCTCTCTCTGCCGTGTCTGATTGTATAGCTGATGAGTATGCATTTTATTTAGTTTGAATTTGGGCTAAAAAGAAAGTACTAGATGACTGGAAATGCCAGGGTGCACATGCACAAAGCTTGTAGTGCATCCAGTGGGATCAGTGCAAGTCTGTGGCAATGCTGGGCTCTGGTTGCAGTCAGGAAATCTGCACACCTGGAAATATTTGATTTCTAGAGATTTGTAGCATCAATAAGCAATCTTTGTCTGTACAGCAGTTGAGTTATTGACTCTCAAAAGCCCAGGAAATGCCCACTTAGCCTCATTCTAGTCTCCTCTTTTAAATAGTAGAAATAATTGTTCAGGCTTTTTTTTTCTTCCCCTTTCTCTTGTTAAAACTTACTCTGGTAAAAGTTTTATTTTCCCTCAGTCTCTTTTTTACTTCTTTCATCAACCATAACCTACTAACATTTCTTTGAAAGTATTCATGGTGGTATGATTTATACTCTTGTGATAGCTGCTTCATGGCATTTTCTCTCTCGAACCATGAATAATTTCTTTGAGACCAAATCAAGAAATACCTGTCTTCTGTGGTTTATTGGTCCTTTCAGTAGCTTTTCCTAAATGTGTAGGCATATTTATATATTTCCATATTAGCTGAAAATATGTTTATGAATCAATGTACCATGTCTTCTGAGACTAAAGGTAGGTTGTCACTAGTTTTTAAACTATATTTGGCTTTTAAATGGAAAGTAAAGGTAGCTCCTGGGTATGTTTTATTGGTAATTTTTCTGTTTGAAAATATATTATTTAAAAGCCGTTCCAGTACCTTAATAATTAGGTGCATTCATTGATGTTTAAAATGGGTATTCTTTGTTACTAGTCACTACTAAATGTCCAATTTCATTGGACAAAATGGTTATTCAACTTCTATTACTTCTTTTGTAAGGTATTTTCTTCTGATATTGCTCTGAAATCTTCTGATGTTGTTCTGCACACCAGAGAAGCAACGTGGTTTTAAAATTTTTATTAATGTATTTACATTTTTGAGTTTCGGTAGTAATGGAGAACATGCATTGTTATGCATTGCTCCATCCAGCCCCAGTTTTTTGTAATTTAGAAGCTGTACTGTAATTTATAGTACAGTTTGCCAGGAAGACTGCTCTTAAATTATTTCATCTTCTGATACATAAGGAAGAAGACCCACTGTAAATCCATCTTGACAATTATTCAGAATCATAAATTAAAAGGTAGGAAATGGAGAATTTAGGGATGCAAAACATAGTGCAAACTTTTTCTCCCCTATATACAATGTGTTTTGCTTTTAAGTGCAGTCTACACAGAGGTTAGCCTTGTCTCATGTAAGTACGACAGTACGACTTTACAACTAGTTATGATAATTCTGAATTTTTTTTTTTTTTATTTTCTCTTGTATGTCTGAATACAGAGCAATCCTTCACAAGTTTTATTACTAAAATGTACGGTTTTTGCTATCTAGAAGTATAGCTATTTACAAAATATGAAGTCAATGCATCTTTTATCTTGCCAGAATAAGAATTAATTGCATTTTTTTCTTTGTGTTATATTACTTTCATAAACATTTTTGCCTTGACTGTGTCAGAGATTGCAGGTGCAAAATGTTTTATGTAATCTTAAGTAATGGAAATAGATAAGGTTGCATGATACATGGGTGTGTATATGTAATACTTTCTCTCACTTAAAATGGGTCTTTCACCAGTATAAACAGTTTAGCTTATGTTAATCATTTAGGCAAGAATTTAATATTAAACTACTGTTTTCTCAGCAGTGCCCTCCTTGTCTTGTGTTAGCTAGTGACCTTAGCATTTCGAAGCTTAGCATTTTTTGCTGGAGCAAGACCACCCCCCTCAAGAGAACTGTTGTTTTTGTACAGTAATCTAGAACAGACAAGTAGAATTTGTAAATCTACTGAAAAGGTTATGAAACGGTCTCAATTGGCTTTGACTGCAAACTTTGACCTGTTTGGCTGGATTTTGGAAACTGTGCCAAGATTTGATTTAAAGCATTTCTGGGAAACTCTTTAAGATTAAATTCCAGGACTGCATGACTGATGTGCTAGTGATATACTTGCAATATTAAGCAAGTCTTGCTTCAATACAGTTTTAGGCTTGAACAGATCATTCACCTAAAAGTAAAAATTATCTCAAGTCTAATTCAAGGAAATTTATTTAATCTCAATATGATTTTAAAAGGTCTGTTTAAAATTTGGCACCTTGATATTCTGTCCTCTACACCTCTCAGTAGTGAGCTATCCTGACTCCTCTAAAGCAATTTACTGTGCTTTTTATTTGGGAAGAGAAGGTAGGAAAAGGAAAAGGTTCTAAATACACTGTACTTTGGTATGGTTTCTATGAAGCTTTTCAGCCAGCAGTTGCTGAAATGGTTTTATTCAGCACTCTAATAACACATGACTGTATTAGATGAATTTGAGATGGAAAGCTTAATCATATATTTTTTCACTTCTTTGATAATAAGAGACATTTGGTGTGCAAATGCTCAGGTTTCAGTGGAGGAAAATCTCTCCAGTCTTCAAAACTGAGCACCAGAAAATGTGCATTTATGTCAGAAAAGCTTTTTTATTCACTCAACACAGGAAAAAAAAGAACTTTTATTAATTTTTTCATTTACTTTGTTCTTTCTCATGACTTAAAAAAAATTCCTTTTTTCCAAATGTAGCAGTTTCTAGATTTCATTTTTTACCAAAATGATATAATAAATTTGATTTGGCTGAGCTGAGTATTGAGTGTCCTTATGCCCACTGATGAATGCTACTCTGTTGTTCTATGGTTAGACAACTGATTATTACGTACTACTCACATTGAAGTTAAAGGCAGTTTTATTAGATTTCCTTGTTTCTGATATTTCTTTTGAATAGTTGTGTAAGTGTTGTGTGTCCCTTCTTTCATGAATAGGGGAAGTGGAACAGTTTTTGAATGCCTTTATTCTTAATTTAACTATCTATATTGTATTCTTAAATAGTGAATTAAACAGTTAAAATATGTATGTGTTAAATCAAGCTTTTGCATGACTGCTTATCAGAAACTTGGCTAGGTAGTTGCCAACATATATGCCTTATGGTGAATTCTGTGCGTTTCCACTTAATTTATTAATTTTGCAACAGTTAGTACAGGTAGGGCCCTCTCAGGTACACCAGTTAGAGTGTATTTGCACTTGCTCTGTGACAATTTTATGATTCTGTGCTGTTGTAGCTTCTGCTAAAGAGAATAAGGAATCATAATTTACAGGATTCCTGTTGAAGGTGCTCTGGTAGCCACTAGACCAGGCTGTTCATTGATTTTGCAAGCTGAAGTGGATGAAATAGTGGAGCCAGGACTTCAGAGCAGTGGCCTATCAAGTGAGGAAAAAATGGCAAAGGTTTTTAGTGAGAACAGGAGTGATGGCCTGGAAGGAAGAGAACAGTGGTTGTGGGTTGGAGCTTGAAGGGAGCATACCTACCAAGTATAAACCCTAGAGATCAGGGGTTTGAAGATGGAAAAGACCTTTTTCCTCTTGGCCTAGAGTATCTCTTGAAGGATGGCATAGAGATTAAACAAGACAGTGGATAGACTTATTTTTTCAATAGTTATCCTCATGTTAGATTACCTTCTGAGTATCTCGACAGATAATTAAATTAATCTATCACAAATTATCGGTTGATTCAAAAAGCTGCTTATAACTCATGCAGTTTCTTATACTGACTGTTGATCTCTAGAAAGAAGGAAGATCACCTAATACCTGCTGTCCTTATGTATTGAAAGTAATTTTTAAATGAATACTTACATGGTTTTAAAGTGAAAGATGGCTTTTGGCAGTAGTTAGAACTCAATTGCTAGAATTCTGCTTCAGACCTGAAGAAGTAGTTGTATGTCAAACATTTTTTTCCCACCCACTCCATACTGTTAGTCTAATAAAGTGCACTGCATTGCCATATAAGTCTCTTATCACCTGAACGTAACAGTTAAAGTCAGAGGTAGGAAGTTGGTAAATGCTGATGTAACCATTGTTATTTAATTTATCTTTGTAGATGTAATATAAAAGCAACTGTCTTTTACATTTGTTGGTTTGGATGCTAAAGCATTTCAAAATCATAAAACAAATGTATCAGAATATATAAATTTTTTTATGTCTAGAAAAATCTATTATATATCACTATATAGTTGTCTTTGAGATTCAGCTTGTACTTCAAATCAGGGAAGTCTAGGCAATGAAAATTATGCTTATTGCTGGACATGGGATTAAATTACAATCATTAACCTACTTGGAAAGCAGGTGCTTACCATCCAGCCCTGCTGCTAAAACTGTATAACAGATGTTTTTTGGTTTGGAGATTTTTGATTTTTTTTTTCTTTCCTTTTTTTATAAGAATAAGCAAATATGCTTTATTTCTAAAATAAATTTTAAATTGCTTTAAAAATATTAAAGGGAAATCCTGAGAAGTAATTTGATAGTGAATATATTCCAGTGTATGTGTACAGTTTTTTTCCTCTTTACTCTGTGGGAGTATTCATGTTTTAATTTCCTGTGTAAGAAAATAAGGGGACATAGCCTACGATTAATTCTATTTAATTGAGAGATTCAAAGACTATAAAATAATGAACTGTTGAGATGATTTTTTCTGATGACATGAGTAAGATAGACTATGAGAAGTAGCAGAACACATATGGCTGGTTTTAAGGTAGGTGATATTGATTGTAATGTTACTTTTGGATGAGTTATGCTTTTTAAGATTTTGTTCTCCTTTTCATTACTTATTATTATATCTCTAGCTGGTATTTTTAAGGCCACATCATTGTGTGGCTAAGTCTGTCAGAATTTCTTCTTAGCCAGGTGGTCCTCCCATGGTCTAGGGTTCCTTGTTTCTGGTAGCCTTCAATTTGACAGTATAGAAGCTCACATTACAAGTGTACATCCTGATATGTGGGGCTGTTCAGTGCCAGGGACTTGGGTGGCTGGTAGCAGGCACTAACAGGCCTGTGATTTATCTATCAGAACAAGATAAATTTGAATTGGTTTCTTTTTTTTTTCAGGAGTTGTAAACCAAATTGCAGATATACAGCTCTAATTTCCACTGTATCTTCCATTTTTACTGGTCCAGATTGCTGGCAGTTTTCCCCATGCCTTAGTTGAAAACAGCTTGATTCCATCCACATTCTGATTTCTTCAAAAGGTGTAGATTCCAGTTCAGGAAAATGTTTAACTTCACATATACTTCTTGTGCAACTTGAAAGTTAGGAGGAATATAGCTACCAATGCATCAGCTACGTTTGAGCTCAGGAGCTCTGACTGACTTTATCTCTCAGACGGTATTTTATCGTATCAGACATATAAAAGAAATAACTCACTTGTATTTAATGACATATAGTATTTTGCAGAATGGCAAGGGTGATTCAGCATCCTTACTTGCAGCTTTCACAGCAGAATGTAGAAATAATAATAATACAATCTAAATTTTTTTCAATAATCATACAATATAAATTTTAGAACTGCTTGTTGGCTTCAGCAGTGTTTAATGAATATTACATATATCCTTTTGAAATAATGCTAGAAAAAAAATTGGCTATGTAACCTATTCACATGAATTTACAACTGTACCTCTGTCTGGCCTGTGTCAGGACATTTTGACTACCTTGTAAGAAGAGCATTAGGGTTTTCATTTCAAAGCAAACCTTTGGATATATTGTCATCTGGGTAATCAGCTAATATCTCTCTAGGACACATCTTTCCTCTGTGGTGCCTTTGAGGTATATTTTAATGAAAATTGTCTAGCTTGAAAGTACTTAGCTGCCATGATATCTTAAAAAACCAGGAAAGACATAATTTATCTTTCAGTTAGTATATGAAGTATAAAATATAATTTAATGTAATTTAAAAGTGAGTGAACAGAAGTTCTTCAGGATTCTTGACTAAAGTTCTGAACAATGGAAAAATGAAGGTTTTCAGCAGGTCAAAAATCATTTGAAATTTAGGCTGAATATCCCATTGTTATGAGAAACTTGTATTTTACAGAAGTGCAGTTGTTTTTATAGGTTTCATTCTATTATAAATTTCCCTTGCTTTGTAGCATAGAAATTTTAAGGTTGGGAGGTGGTGGCCTTTAGTTTAATGATAGAGGTTTAAGGTACAATTGCTCAAGTAATTTGAATCTGTTTAGACACTACAGACCTGCTCAGACTAATTACAGATTTGAAGACTTCTTTTTTTTCCCCCCTCTTTTTTGGAGCAGTGAAAAATACATAAGTTCTGAGTTATAGATGATCTTTGAGTATGTAGTTTTATTTGACAGCATCTTGTTTATTAGAACGATGTAGAGATGGGAATGTCTTTTGGGAACTTCATAGCAATATGGTCTGATTCTTCATTTCTTAGTCATTGGGTAACGTTTTCTTTCAATTAGATATATTTGTGATCTTTATAGTGATGATTCATTGTTATAGTATTTTATCAGAAGTCGGAAAGAGTGCCTAGTTGTTTAAAAGGTTAAAATTTAACTATGACAGAAAATAACCACACCTTTCTGTTTGAAATACCTTTCTTTGTTTGGTTGGGATTTTTTACTGTGTAACATGCATTTAGGGTTCATGTTTCTTTCCTTTCTTTCCTTGAAGGGAGCTTTAGGTCTAGAGCAGGCTTACCTGTCTGATGAACCCTAGTTTGATGTCTGAATCAAGGTGGGATAATAATAAGTGCAAATGTTTTCCTACCTTAACACAAAGTTGCTGTCATTACAGGACAATAGCCTATGGAAACAAAAATGCCCTTTAATTGTCACAAGAGTGACAATAGAAATGAGTCTTATAGTAAAGAGAAGGAGAAGAAGGA
>VWZN01014773.1:6669-68338 GCA_013396955.1 Regulus satrapa
AAGGGAAGGGAAGGGAAGGGAAGGGAAGGGAAATTGTCTCATCTCTATAATATTCATAGGTTTTGCCTTTAATTCTCAGACCTCCAGGTCCATTCACTGATCACTTCATGAATACTTATTGAATCCCTCCCTACACTGCTTGCCACAGAGAACCTGTCCCTTCCAGCAGTGGTCAGCACACAGTACCAGGACTCAGGGTCATTTTACCTCTTTTGGTTTTGTTTATTCAGTTGCACTGATAAACTCACATTTCCAATGTTAAACAGCTGCTATAAGCTCAGTACTGTCACATGATATATGATGCCACAAATCTTGCTGAATTGTCCTTCTTCAGTCTAGGGCCTTTTCAGACATTTTTTCTAGCCATCCTGATTTCATTACAGCAAATGTCATATCTCCTTTAGCTTACAATTTCCCAGTCACAGAACTCAGGCAGCTACTTTAATGTAATGTTAAATTTTTAAAAATACTTTCACGTTATACATCCATTCGCTTTTTAAGAGTAATTTCAAAATACTGTTACGTCCTGACCAATTTTATTAGTACTTCTACCCCCTTTCCTATGATCAAAATGAACATCTCTACAAAGAATGCACCCTCTCTTTTAGAGGATTACTTTTCATCTTGAATCATGCATAGAATATACCTTCTAATTCTATCTAGTGTAAATAATGTGTAAAATAATCAAAGCATCATCATGACCTGACAGCAGAAGCCTTTTGATGAATAGGGTTTTATGTAGGATTATCATATGACATTTCCAAACTACATTATATTTGAGTCATATACTATTGCATTAAATTCTTCTATCATGCTGGATTTGTACATTTAGCAAGTTATCAGCGTTCTCCTTTGTGGACAGATTTTTACAGCAATTGCAATCGAAAGCAGAAGAAGTACAAAAGGAAAGCAGTGCAGAGGAAGATTATTCCACTAACGAAGAATCTGATCTTGTTCTCATTATGTTGTTATTTATTCTGCTGTTTAGTTCTGACAGGGCTATTGGATTTGTTCAGTACACCAGATGCTAATACAGTCCCTAAATGTTATATTTTAGAATACTGGATATGCTGAAGAAAACAGTGGTGCAACTACATATCAGCTAAGTTGCAAGAAATGCCTTCTGTCTCACATCACTACACACCATTCACAATAGTCAAATTCTCTTCATTCTATACTTTCTTTGCAAGTGACCTCAAAATGTAGCACTTTCCCTAAAATTCAGAACTACTGTGAATTATGCCTTCAGAGTAGATGTATTGCAGCAAATGACAGCCACTTGGGTGACAGCCACGCCTTCATTCCAAATGCAATGACATCCCTTAAAAAGCACATAGTTTAGCAGAGAGAGGCTTTTGAGCCAGAGCAAACACAGAGACTCACCTGGTCTTTGGCACCCAAAAAAAATCTGATTCATTGAGTTCCTCGGCTTGTATCAAGAATGAAGCTGAAATACCACTACAGAGAATGATACTACAAGATGACAGGACAGGGTATGATAGGCAGAAACAGTCCTTGTTCTTAACTGCTCATTGATTGCCCCAGCTTTATGTATGGGATAATGATGGCGATGGCCATCTATCAAGAACATTAAGCAATGTTAGCTTAAAAAATAAAAAACCCTATTTGCAATAGAGAAGTCTTTCAGAGAAGACGTGCAAAATGCCCCAAACATCCGTGCACCCTAAAAGGAGTGCTTTATCATACCTTGGATTAAGGCTGCTATTAAGGTAATAAGAGTAGTCCAAAAGTAAGGTAACACACAAGAAACAGAAATAAAAAAAGAAACTGAAAGCAAGAGAAGAAAAGATGGAACAATAGGACCGAACAGAAGAAAATGCATATGTAACAAAGACAAGAAGAGAAAAGACAGTGTTAGAACAGTAGGAAGGGGAAAAAAATTTTTAAAAATCTGCCTTAGCATGTTCTTCTCCCTTCCTAGACTCAGCTCTACCATCCTATCTCAGGCTGATTTACCCTAGCTCACAAAACTCCCTATATTTACCACTTGTATGGAACAGTGTACACCAAAAAGCAGATTTTTAAAAAACTGACTTCCCACAGACAAAACCATTCCAGGACTTTATCTCCTTTGAAGAAATTACTCAGTTAAGTAGAATGGAAAAGAAGGAGGAATAATGGGGAAGGGGTGAGGAAGAACAGGAGAGGTGTAATGGCAAGAGGTGATAGAGACTAATGCAGGGCTCAGTAGTGTCCCCAAGGCTGGTGGTCATCCCTACCCAAAAGTCAGCAAGGCCAAGATCCAGTTCCCACTTCCTACCATGCACCAGAGCTGTGGTGATATGGTGTTTCTCAGCCAATGAACTCCCCATGCAAACAACCCTCTCATCAGTTTAATAGAGTTCAGAATTCTAACCTCTACTGTGGTTTAAAATACATCACTTTTCCACCCAAAATGTTGTGCAAATTCCTAATTAAAGAAATACACTTGACCTTCTCTGCCCTGAAGTAATACTTTCTACTCTGCATAGAGAAAAATAATTTAAAATTAAATAAAATAAAATAAATAAAAGAAAGTAAAATACATATAAATTGAGCTCTAAACCAGAATTTTCTCCATTTACCCTTTCTTTATCAAGAACTCTCTAGAGGTCCCTTCTAACCTTTCACATTCTCTGAACTAACTCAAAGAATCATGGCCCCTCATGGAGCTTAACTGCTTATCACAGTCTAAGATCTAATGGAAATAGCCAAGTACAAAATGGTCCAATTGATATCAGAAAGAAGAATATTGCTTAAGAACGTAAAACACTTTGCCTGCTGCTAAATCCTCTGTATATTCTCAAATATATGCACCAACTCCAGAGCTAACTGACACTTTACCAAGTTCTAAATTCTATCTGAACTAATCCAGAATAGTGAAGATTATTTTTCAACATTATGTTCTAGCAATTATTTCTGTAGCCAGGTGTTGGGTGAGAAAACGTGGAACTAGGTTTCCTACTTTTAACAATAAATACAACCCATATGACATTATACACTGAAAACATGGCAAAAGAAAACCTCCCTTCTTAATAAATGTAAGCTGGTGTAAGTATTTCCTGTTCAAATGAGTATAATCATGTCCCAGTTTGGAATACTTTAGTATCACAAGTGATAACAAAAAATATTTGGATGAATACAGTAATGAAGAGGTTAAATCTGATTGTAATTAGATTTCGGTATGCATGGTCATGTGGCTAATAGTAAATTTTCCTTGATTAACTGATCCTGTTTGTTAAGAGCTCCTATTAACATTAGCACACTCTATGTCGGCTGTGGAGACACACCATGGACCAGTGCAAGATTAATGAAGGCAGGTACGCATGCTGATTAGAATGTGGCAGTTTAATAAACTCTTCTAACATTAAATTATTTAATGCATTCATGCTCATGTAGGCTATTCAATGGTCAGCTTGACCACCTATGTGTTAATATTGGGAATTGAAATGCAGAGGATGGAAGAAATATAGCAGTGGATGAGGTAATTAGCTCTCATGTCTGATAAATGGGGCAATACCTATGTGTATACATGTTTTAGCACATCACAAATGGTGCTTTCATTAACTGGAATCTCTTGCTGAAAATTTTCTGAACGTTTAGTTTGATTTTGATCCCATAAACAATTCAGCTAACTACTATAGCCAGAGTCTGTTTAATATCTGAAGCAAATCTATAGCGAGCTTTAGTGATAAAACACATTGTTAAAATAGAACACAAAAATTATCACTGCAGCTTTAAAGTAATTTCGATGTTCTTGCAGTGCACCACTTTGAAACAAAGATAATATTTAATAAACACTACCTGGAAAGTTACATGCTGTGGGCTGACTCATGTTTTATCTTGTATATTCCTCCTTCCTTCCAAGTGTCACTAACAAGTGGTTGCTACCTTTGTAGGAAGCTTGTTGACAAAGATTTCAAGCCAAACAGTTCTTCCAAGCAGTACCAGCACCATCTAAGTGTGTACTCAGATTACATTCCACCTTCTTAATGGACAACACAAGTTATATGTCATATACTTTATCATTTGACATCAAAGCAACAGAAAACAAAGGCGTGGGACACATGAAGTGATTTGTTTTGCCCTTAGTAGCATCCAAAACGCATCAATAGGAGAGCTGAGGATTAGCCTAGTAGTCCTGTCCAATGCCTTTGGCTGGCATTTGAATCACTTTTCAGATCATTTAGCAAATATAAATAAATGACAGAAATGGCTGATGGGCTTCAATTCAACACTATGTCCAGCTTCAAAATCCTTAACAAAATATAACCTTGCTAAAGCACTTTGGTGAATGAGCACTTTACTTATTGACTGTGGTCTCTGTCCATTCATTTACAGTAAGCCACTCATTTCAAATAGCTTTTCTAACATTTTAAGATTAAAATGTTATAAAGTGAATAGCTTTAGTACTGATCAGCCACATAAGTGCATATTACTAGAATTTAATTAGCCGAACTATTACGTCATTCCCAATAGTACAATGTGACAACATTGATGAAAAAAACCCATCACTCCAGACCTAGTAATCTTTCCTAAATATAGGACTACTCAGCAGGATTGGGGTGGAAACCGCATCTTTCCTGATAAATTTTTGGTTCTATCACTGCAAAAGATTTTAAAAAATAGTGTATTGAATGTGTAGCTGAGATAGAGAGACATCCATAAAATGTAGGCAGCACTTAAAGGCAAAAAAGTAGGGCATTGTTAGCCTGCTTATACTTACTTAAGTCATCTCAAAGATTCATAGCATAGCTGTAAAAGACAAAAGGAAAAAGGAAGCAAAAAAAAAGTCTAAACCAAACCAAAATATGGAAAAAAAAAAGAAGACAAGATATCGGAAAATAAATTTATCTAAAAGAATGCTTTTGCTGAATCTTCCTTGAGAGCATGATGGAGGCATGTAAGCAATGAGCAGAATGCAAGCCTGAGTTTTTGTAAGGTCAGAGAAGTCTAGAGACTGTCCTGGCAATGCTGCTACATGGAGTTTGGTGATAAGAACAGAGGAACTGTTTCTGGCTGGCTAATGTTTCCTATGTGCAAGCACAACAGAATTTTATCAACACAGAAGATTACTTCACAGAATTACCCATCTAAATTTCGTCCCTAATTGGAGTTATCAGATGATCCTACGTTTCTATCTATCTTCTTGTATCAACTAGAGTGACACCATTTTTCATCTGCAACTACTTAAAAAAAAAATAGTACTAGTAAGATAAGAAAAAATATGTCACACCCTTTATTCTAAGGAAACAGCCTTCATTAGCTTCCTTCCCTCACCTTGTAATGCAATATTTAATTTTAAAATCTGCCTTTTCTGACTTGGCTCTCAGGCGGTCATAGTGGATTTCATCTGGTTTCACTGCATGTCCCATGCTGTTCCTCTGGGCAGTGTCTGCTCCTTGAGACTGGTGCTCTGCTGCATGCCAAATTGTACTCCCAGTGTGCCTAGGAAAGACTGCTAATCATCGGGCAGAGGCAAGACTGGCAGTAAGAGAAGAGCATACAGATCCATTCCAAATCAAAGACAGGAAATAAATTATTTGAGGGGACAGGATCAAGGACAAAAGCACCAATAAAAGTAAAATAAAACAGTACTGGAAGAGATGAAGATAATATGAAAGCAACATAATGAAAATGAGATGGAGGCAAAGTCATAAAAGGAGGATTCTGATGCTTGCAAGCTTTCACTTAATCCCTAGCAGTAGCTCCTGAGCACTTGTTGGAATATATGATTATATGACGTGGTAGAGAAGAATTCTAAGAAAGGGGAAGATGCCATTTCAATTAAAGGGAACCTTCCCCAAAAATCCTTTCAGAGTCTGTGAGAACATTAGGCAAGATCTGTGGGTGCTGGTAGATCACAGAGCCCCGTGTCTCTGAGGCCACATGATGCACGGATGAGCATCCTAAAGTTTGATCACTTGGCCTGTTTTGACAGATCTCGAGATAAGGACAGATGATTCTAATACATGGCAGGATTTACAGGAGGCATTGTCAGCTGAACTGCCTACATCTTCCTAAGCGGCTTCCTTTAGCATGTAAAGGCTTTGACAGTTGGCATTCTCAGATGCAGATTTCTAGAACAGAACTGAAAGGTGTGTGGTATTGTATTCTCTGACAAGCCTAGGATTCTGAATATCACAAAGACACAAGGACTGCATTGCATTAGGTAATTTTCTAAAGTTGCTGTACTTATTCCTGTGCTTGTCTAATCCTCTCTTCTCGCTCCTCTATAATCTCTCCAGGTCCCCCTCCAATGCCCTTCCAATTACAGTTCCATGCTGCCCATCATGTCGTCAGTTGGGAGATACTAGGTTTGGATTAGCACTAAATTCCCTTAAGTCTCTCAAAGTCTCACCTGGGTATGAAGTAAGCCTGAAACTTTAATTATATCTGCCCAGCTGATACAAGTTTTTTCTTCCCAGCTAGACATTTGTGTTTCAGGAGACCAGACCAGTTAGCATATATCTTCTGAGCATGAACTAGCAACAAATTTGAAAGAAAAGCTCCCTGAACAAATCAACTAATACTGCATAGTATTTTTAGTCTTGAACTGCGGTAGTTTTCTAAGCAAATGGCACATTTTTCACAAGTAGCCACTGCAGAAACAGCTCTCAACATAAATATGTTGAAGTCTGCTTACTTCAAATGATCAATGAAATCAAGCAGATCATAGTTTTGGTGAAGTTGCCAAAATTCTCACATCTACATATGTATTGATTAGATAACTCCTACTGAGAAAGACACAGGGGCAGTTGAGTGAGTTCAAGCTTTGCCTTCCTCCAGAGCACACTTACGGCCACTCCACTCCACTGCTGAGGAACATAAGCCAATGAGTATCACGTTCCATGTCCAGCATTTCCTCAGTTGTGCTGTGCTCCTCTTGCATTATTTCCATGACTGGTTTTGAATCAATATAGACTTTGGAAAGATAAGACTCTCGGTTACTATTTCAGAAATAGAATCACTTTAATTTTCTGTTCTAGTATCAAAAATAGTAAAAGGGTTTATTATGTGTCAGGAAGTCTTCACAGCCTAATCTGATTTAATTATCAATATAACTAAAATACTTTTATTAACAATAAAACAGCACAAATCAGTAAAGTCGCTTACAATATCCAAAATATCACTGTGTTGCAGTGCCTTAACATAACTAAATCAGTCCAATACTTTTGTCTCTAATTTCCTTTAAAACCCACTCAGGAATATTACGATAGAAATGAAATATTGGGTTGTTTTGTCTGATGGTGCCTCTAATCTCTCTTTATATGAAACCACCTGGGTCAGATGAATAGATAATTTGCCTAATAACAGCTCATGCCTTTGCTTTATTAATCTGTTTGTCTTTAAGAGTAGGTTTTTCAGGTCAAAACCCCAAGGAAAGCCACTTAAACAGAATACTCTTTATTGGCATAAATGTGGCCATGATGTGGTGGTCACCTTCCCCCCCATTTATCCTGGAGAGAATGCAGGGTTTGGTTAGGAAAAACAATCTATGCAGCTACCTAAAAAGTACTCTTACCCATTCCACCCCACAGCTGCTAGCAGGCAAGGGATGAAGGTTCACAGGGATGTCTCTGCTCCAGGGATGGAGAATGACTCTGGGATTCAACCATCTGCCTCAAAGCTTGTGTCTGTAGAAGCATTTACTGGTGCAAAGAGAATATGTAAGGTCCTGCTGCAGACTAAGAGCAGTTAGGAAAAATATGGCAACCATTTTATCTTGTTTATTCCTTCCTGACAGGTGCTGGGTGCACAGCCAATAGAACTCGGACTTTCCACAACAACATAGTAAAAAAAAATTTTTTTGTACCAGAAGATTTTGAGAAGTACATTATATATTTAGATTTGTAGAAATATATGGTACAATGTAGAGGTTTAGGCCAGACAGCTACCACTAGCAGTAGTGGTTGTTCCACCTCTGAATTCCAATTTGATACAGAAAATTACCTCCAACTATAAAATTTAACTGATTTTACTTTTAATTTTTTTTTAATTTCGATTTTTTTCATAGGCGGCTTCAGATTTTTTTAAGCTATTTCAATACCCCAATGTGCTGTAAGGACTCCTCAGGGAATTAATTCAACTTGACTTTGAAGAATAGATAGATAGATAGATAGATAGATAGATAGACAGACAGACAGACAGACAGACTTCTATAATTATATTAAAAAACCACTAGCTTAAAGGAGCCATGCTGTTGCAAACTCAAGCAAACTTAAAGGATGTGGGAAAAAAGGTGGCTTGTGCCCGCAACTGAGGAAGGACTTAACACTCATATAATCTTAATTCATTCCCTTAAAATAAGGATTTGCAATAAAGATTTAAATTATTTGATTATATTACTATTTCCCCCCCGCCCCAAGGAAATAAGCACTAATAATCACAGTCCACAACAGAGGTAGATGCTCAACAAAGAAACAGGGCAGTTATTCAGTATTTTTGTTATTCTCACTGTTCAGAGAGTGACCCTCCATCTTCCTCAGTTCATAATCATTTCAAAATGTATTTTACAGAACAGAGAATTTTCATTTACTTGCGGGATAGTCTATTGCACTCCATGGCATAGTATCTGAATAATTCTCAAACATTAATGAATTTATTTTCAGAGCAACCCTTTGGTTCATTTAATTGTAAACCATTTTACAAGTGGGAAGCTGAGGCACAGAGCTAATAAGGTTAAAAATATCTGTTCATCCTGGGTTCTTCTGAGATGCCTAACACTGTTTCTCCTTACTATTCAGCATCATGCAACACTGTATTTGTTCAAGTGTACTTCCTATTGACCTATTGTGGCTATGAAGTACTTCACTAAATCAGAGCATACCTCTGTGGGCTAATGAAAACACACTTCTGGGTCAGCTGACACAAGTGTAATCCTGTTGCCATTGGCAGCAGCGAGGGTTGGGTTTAAATTCATGGGAATTACAACAAAAACTCAAGCCATCAAAATGAACCGAGAGGTAATTACACCAAGTTTTCTGGGGCTAAAACAAGAAACCTAATTCTCCCACTTGTAAAGCAGCAGTTTAACAACCCATATTTTCATTAAAGATAGAACAGCAAACTATGCCCATGTAGACAAGCAGGGAATGACTAATTTACAAAGCTACAGCTTTACACTCTTTTCCTCCAGGAGCTGTGGTGGGGCGGGCAGGCTGCTTTCCTCCAGCTCCTGCCCTGAAATGAGCTGTTCCTGCTGGGTAAGGCTTAGCTCGGGCTGGACAGGCCAGGAGCACGCAGCTCACGCCGCCGCTGTGGCCTGGCCCATGCTGAGCCTCACCTCGCTGATGGCACCTCTGCTCCAGCATTCCATCTCCCGGAGCACTGCACAGTGTAATGACAGCTAACACACCTCCTTGGAGAGCCTTCCTTTCAGATGAGCGCTCCAGGGCTGGGAGCTCTTGCTGTAGAAGACAGCGATCATTCTCTCCCCTTCCCTCCCTGCCCACACAGACAAGGAGCAGGCCTAGGCTTCTCTACACAGGCTCAGGAAGGCTCCTCCACTTTCTAGGATCCAGTGTCCTTTGAAGACACAGGTCCCTGTTAGCAGAAATGACATCCAAACACAAAAAAACCTACCACATGCAAAACCCAGTCTGTCAGGCTGGAAACAGCCCAGAGCAGAGCTGTCTCACCTTTGCTCTTCCACCTGGCCTTCCCTACCTCCCGGCTTCTCCAGTCAAAGAGAAATAGGGGGGTTCCACTTTTACTGTAGACCTCAGTTAATCGGACTTTTTAGTAAAAGATTTCTCCATCTGAACAGACATAAGATTAGGATCCAGCTCTCTAGGACAACTATCAATTGCCAGCCTTCTCTACTGATTTGCATTTTCTGTCCTTGTCTCCTGGGAATCTTCCTTGTATTTAGTGTTTTTCACCCCAGCCTCATCATTCCAGCCTTTTCCCACCCTTTTCTCTCAGTTCCCATACACAATTTACCAAATTACATTTCCTATCCTGTTCATATTGAAATGAAGTGAGGTCTCAGGATACAGAAGAAGGTCACTGAGATACTGAAGCATTTATTATCACTCTAAGTTTTGGTGCTGAAGTGTCTAAGTGTGCCAGTGCATTTTGGTGCTGGCAGCACCACTAGAGGAAAAGTCTGAGGTCTGCTCTGCTTCAGTGGCTTTGGGGAGGGAGGGAGTGAGGGAGGGAAGGAAGGGAGGAAGGAAGGAAGGAAGGAAGGAGCACTCTAGGGGTGCAACCCCCCCGCTCAGTGATGCAATCGAGAAGAGAGATTAAATCTTGCCAGAGAAAAAGGAAATTTAAGAATCTGCAAAATAGACAAATTTAGCTGCTGAACTCTAACAACTCTCCCTGGAGCAAACAAGCAAAAAAAAAAAAAAACAAAAAAAAACCAACAAAAAAAACCCAACAAACAACTGACTGAATTTTTAATAGCAGCTGATTAGTTAGCCAAACTTTCACACTTCCTCCCTGACAATAGTGAAAGCCATGTCCTGACATGCTTATCATTGCTGCCAAATGGCAAGTCCTTGCTCTTGCATGGGAGCTCCAGTGATTCTCACTAACACAGTAACTTAAAGTCATGAATACAGATAAAGCACTGTGTTTCTCTTGCTTTATTCTCTTGAACAGCAGGAAAATTTCAGCAAAATTCTAAAATAAAATATAGTTTTTCTATCTGAATATTTTAACTAGCATCTAAAAGGGGTCTTCTAATGGCTCCTTGCTGTCTAGGTTTGGCTAAGACAGTAGGAGGGCCAAACGTGTTTCTGGCAAATCCATGGATGGCCAGACAAAGATATATGTTTTACACCCTTATGAGCCATCTGGCCAGAGAAGAAACATTAGAACTTGAATTTTGCCTCCCACTACAAGTATTCACTTGTCATCAGTCCAGTAAGGGGGATGATGCTGTGGGAGAACACCTGTCTACACCAATTTCTTGTTCTCTTCAATCCATAATTATATATCCCTGGGAAAAAGTTTCTGAATTTCATACCAAAGGCCCCTCCAAGTAATTATTTCACTCTAAAATTACACTGAAAGTATTTTGTGGAGGTTTTTTAAAATTTTTCTGTTTTAAAGGAGGCAATATATTTTAATAATCATGTGTCGAATTTTTTAATGAAACCCTCTATAAATTTAAGAAAATATTTTAAAAGGATTTTTTAAATATTGAAAACCACCTTCTTTAACAAAAAAGCTTGCTCTTAGTCATTCAATACCTGACATGTCAAGACATGAGAATAAGCATGCAATGTTAAGGCTAAAAGGGGGCAGCTCTCACTGTGACAGATTAGTTTCAGGAACACCAAGAGCCACAACAGAAAAGCTTCTTGCATCTACTTCCATGAGTCTTATACTTAGCTTACCAACCATACAGCTCAGGAATTGCTTCTTCTGTGGGCTGTACAAAACCAAATAGAATCAGGGGATCATGTCCTCATGAAGTATCTGGACTGTATAATAGCAATAATTATAGAGCAGTATTATTAACAATCAGCCTACATTTTTCACTGTGACAGATTCAGTGCACTACGGAATCCAACTTTTAATTGAAAAATAGTCAAACTATAGCATTGCTGCTTGCAAAGATAAACTTTTCATTTGTACATGGATGCAGTCTTGTCTCAGTCTAACGCAACAGCTTTGAGGAAGATTGCCCTCATCTGTCTCAACTGTTTGCTATTTGCTAAACATAACGCCTCAAATCTCCCTGAGACTAGAGAGCAAACTTGAGAGAATCTCAGCCTATGTTTTACTTAGCGTGGAATAACTGCTTCCTTCAAGCATGATTTAAAACAGCCCAGAAGGATTCTCTTTGGATCCCAGAAACTAGTGTGCCAAAAATCAGTGCTGGAAAACTGGGTACGTACTCTGAAGCATGAGATGAAATTAAAAGTAATTTATATTTAAAAGACTGATGTATCATATACAAGGTTTATTTATATAGAAAATAGTCACTACAAAACATTGTTCTATGCTGTGCTTAAAAAAAATCCCAAATTCAGGTATCACAACCTTTGATTTGCATAGATACCAGTATGGAATGTGCCCCTCTATATGCCCAGATTGATGCTGTCATAGTGGATGCCTTATTACTTTCTAGGTAAAAACATCACCTTCAACTCTAGCTCTTAGTTAGGGGCCATTCAACAAATTATAGCTCATAAACTGAGATCTGATTTTGCAAAAGGGAACCACATGTGAAAAACAACTGCTAAAGCTGCATGATGTGATTCTTTGGAACATTCAAATCTGCATTAAGAGACATATCAATCTAGAAAATTTATCACAGAAAGAAACATTGAGGCACAAAAAAATGTAATACATTAAATGAGTTAAATTCCAAGGATAATGTTTGAAATTTTTGCTTAATTAATCTCCTCTCCTTAAAATGGAGGATTGCAGCTAATGAAGATTCACTACTTGTGTACAATTAGAAATAATGCCAGCTGCACCCGAGGGCTGCTGCAATGTCCTAACAGACAGACCTCCATAAAGCTTTCTCCTTTAATGAATCTTAAGTACATATGTATTTGACCTTCTCAAGTTAAGTAAAAGTGAGACAAAAATGGAAAAAAAATTCTGATTGAAAGAGAAATGTTCATCTTATTTTATTTCTGAGAATTTTTGATGTACACTGAGCACAAACACCTGAAAGAACCACTCAAAGTTCTGCTGAGTTAATTACTGAAAGAATCATGTATGTAAGAGCAATTCTTTCTGCAATAATTTTGACAGTCAGTAAGTGCTCCTTGTACTGGGTCAGGCTGAGAAAGAGACCATTTTTGCCACAGCAGCCCTTCCAGTGCTGAGCTTTGCACAGGTAGCTGGGAAGGTGCTGATAACACCACAGAGTTTTACCTTCTGCCGAGCAGTGCTGGCACAGCATCAGAGCTGTCTGCAACATTCCCTCCTCACCAGCAGGCAGGAGGTGGGTGAGAACTTGGGATCAGACACTGGCAGGACAGCTGACCCAAACTGACCAAAGGGATATTCCATAGCATGTGAAGTCTGCTCAGCAATAAAAGCAGTGAAACCTAAGAGAGAAAAAGTGGAGGGGTACCCCTTACTATAATATTTCTCTTCAGACCAAGCACTATGTCTACTGAAGCCCTGCTTCATGGGAAGTGTCACGACATCACCTGCTGATTGAAAGTAGAAAATAAATCTTTTGTTTTCCTCTTGCTTCTGCACATGGCTTTTCTTTTGCTTTATTAAACTGCCTTTATCTTGACATGGGAGGTTTTTTCCCCATCTTATTTTCTCCTTTCTTATTTTCCTCCACCCCGTCCTGCTGAGGAGGGGAGTGATAGAGAGGCTTGGAGGGCACCTGGCATCTAGCCAAGGTCAACCCACCACACTCCTCCAGATGTCATCCTGGAGAAAGCAGTGCACATCTATCTCGCATATTTGTCTCTGGGACAGGTGGCAATAAATTTCTACTTCTCTGCTTTAATTTTGATAGTCAGACAGGAGACAGGCATTCATTTCACAGTGGATTCCTTTTTGTCAGCATTTCAGAATATTAGCTCTTTCACAGTCTTCCTAAAACGGAGTCCTAGTTCAAATTTCATGAACACCAGCAGTTGGTTCACATAAAGGTCAGCATCGTAAGTTTCATCATTCTCCTTTGTATTGATTCACTTTAGCCATACAGAGGAGATCCAAGCTTACTTCTGCTTCACCACAAAATGTTTTGCATGTTACACAGTGGAGAATTGTAACAAGTCTGAACTGATCAGTATGTGAAAACATGTTAAGGTAACTTATGTGGAAAATTGGACTGATGCTGCTTTTACAGCTAAAACCCACTAAAGCACAAGAAAAAAAAAAAAAGTGACATTCCAATGAGACATGCATTCCTACTAATTATCATGAATCGGTGGAGGAACTTCAGTTAGTATTAAATACATTGTGGCTCTCTTTCCAAGTCCTAGATCTACTTGAATGGATGCTAATTTAACATTCAGAATAAAGTAAGATCTTTAATGTTTAAACAAAACAATTAATATTTACATAGAAAAGTTATATTTCTTATAGTAGGTCAGTAGTAATACATAATGAAAATTGTTTTTTCAGTATTTGATACTGGACTGTAATACTGCTAATGTCACTAAAAATGTAATTTTAAAAACACCTGAAGTAACCTTTACAATAGCAGTCTAAATAGATTTACGATGGACTTACAGGTTTACCTAGGACCTAGACATGAGATTTTAAATAATACAGATGTCTGTGTGGAGGCTTAAAGCACAGTTGCACTGCAGCAAACTTAAAGGATCCAACACTTTAAGGGAGTGTTAGTTTACTTGTGTCACATCATATTGCAATCTCCCATGTTGATATCCCTTATATGTTAATTACCAGAGCAGCAGCCAATGTAATCACTCATCACTGGTGGCTCAGGGCCAAAAGTTTTTTGCTATGGTTCTTGAATTTCTGCTCACTATGTTAGTGAAAAAAACCCTTGCCACTGCTTCACTATGCACAGTGAATACTTTTGTCTTCCAGATACCTCGGCTACTTTGTAATGCCTACAAAACATCTGTGCAACTACTGCAGAACCCTTTGGGTGCTGACAGACTATCAAAAGGGACTTGCTAGAAGAAATCAGAAACATCAACAAGGAAGAAAAGGGTCACAAAAATCCAGATCAATGTTTTAATCTAAATGGTGAGGAAAAACACAATAACAGAATAGAGATAATAGATATAATAGCAGAATAGACATGAATGGGATGACAGCAGAAGAGCATGAACTGAACATGGGGAGAGGTTAGTGAAAGAAAGGAACTGGATTTGGGCTGCACTCCCCTCAGCTGAGTTGGGCTCCTGCTGAAGCTAACAGAGGGGATTAGACAATGCCTTTTGCTATGAGAGGCAGCCACGCCTAGACAGCTTTTACATGGAACAGAAGGTGTTGAGATTCCCTTAGACACATGAACTGAGTCTCTCTTCCTGCTGGGAAGATGCAAGGAAGTTTCCTTAAGGAGTGGGAACCAGGAAGCAGAAGGAAGGCACAGGATTCTCACCCTGCAACCAGCTCCACCAGCTCACTTGGGTATGCCATTGCCAGGAGGTGAACGAGAAAAGCATGTACTGTACCTACAACACTTCAAAAGCCATTCAGTGAAAAATATTACACTGGCTCCTATAATGCATATCTACATTGCAGTGAAACTGTACTTCCAGTTGCATACTGCCTTTAAGAAATGGGTGATGAGTGTTTATGCTGAAGCTAAAAGCAATCTCCTTTACAAACTAAAAACTCTCATGAAAAGTCTGATCCTTTTCCTTATTCAATACAGCACATTAGCAATCATTAAAAAAGTATAGACTTAAAGCAGTATTGCTCATCAAATATAATATATTGCATTAGAAATAAATTCCATATTAAAATAAGGACTTTTACTAAAGAATTACTTTTTTTTTCAAATAAATTACTGAAACTTTTGCATTATGAAAGCTCTCAGGCAAAATTAATGGTTTTGTTTTGCAAATTAATTTAGATATTAAAAAATCATATTTTCAACCAAGATCTCAGTTACTCAGATTAAATATTAACCAAAAGCTGTCTTCTGCTTAAATAGAATTTAGCCTTTGAAGTGTTTTTATTAATCTCTTCTGATGTAGGTGCTTGAAATTCTATGAAAGTGCTGCTGCTACCAGTTCTGTGCATCACTTACTGTAATTTATTTTCAGAACATAATTCTATTTATAAATGAAAATCCTATTAAAAGAAGACAAGAAAAATTAGTCCTAGACTTTGCATTGGTAGAGTAGAAACAAAATGAGCGGCCTAACCTGAAGTGACATTTACAAATTACCTGTTAATTTAAACTGGGTTGAAGGATGACAGAGTTTAGTCGGACTGACAGGAAGTACCGAAGGAATGACAGTTGGGCCTGTAGTGGCCATAAAGCTCCCATAGCAAGCACATTTATCTGCCTCTCTGGGAAAACCTTCCCTGGTAGTAAATAATATATTTGTAAAAATATTTACTTCGTGGCAGCCCAGTGACTGAACATTTTATGGAGCTGAACGCCTCCCTCACTCGGCCATCCCCTCCTTTTAATTCTCATTTTTACTAAGGATAAGAGCTTTAAGATGGCCACCTGCCTTTAGTCACATGGTTGATTCATCACCACCCCCCTGAAGCTAAACCACATGATTTTCTTAATGAAAATTAGACAAGAAGTGACAAGGCTTGTATCCTTTAGTTGCTTCAGGATAACATTCATGCCCTGAGACCAGCTCCTTTGTTCGCTCGACATTCTTTGAACAGACACGATTGCGTATCAAGGCCACGAAGTGCCAAATATTTATAAGGATAATAATAGCTGCTCTCACTCCACTTACAAATAGCACTGAGAAGACTCAGAAAAAAGCACTGAGTCTTGTTATTTATCCACTTCTGTAAACCAAAATGTTCTCTGAAGGAAACACTCTGGTGTCTTACACTTTAAACACTTTCCATGTGTACAAACTTTTACAAAAGATTTAAGCTATGAATGTAATATTTGGGAATCTTAAAATAATCTAGTGACAATTATTTAGGAACCTGTCCGTCTTGTGACAAACAGCAAAGGACCATACCAGACAGCTACTGAAGCTCTTTTCTGCAGGGGAGTAGCAAATGCATGTGGAGACACATATATGCAGGCACATGTGCAGGCTATCAGAAGGCTAATTCAGCTCACACACAAAATACTCTTGTGCATGCCTAATCAAAAGCATCTTAATATTTGTAAAGAGTGAGCTGTATTTTATGTACACATAGAAATGACTGAATGCAAATTTAAAATGTTGTATCATGGTTTAGGAATCTCAAAAAGCAGCATCTAGAGGGGCATCACTGCCCCTCAGCCACAGTGCAGCCCACGGGCCATGCTGGACCCACACTCTGCTCACCCTTGGGGGTACAACCTGTGCTGAAATAATGCAGCTGGGTACCGTTATAAACGTGTCTTTATATTTGCAAGAAAAAAAGGTAATTCCTCCGCCTCCATGAACATGAGTATTTATCTGTATTTATAGATACAGAACACAGTGCACTGAGATTGTGTTGATGGTCCATGAATTCCCATAATTTCTTCCACAATTCAGAAGCCCTCGTGTAAATGCCATTTCCACAAACCTTGCTTTTGAAACTGACAGTCAAAACACAGAAATGTCAACCATAACCAAGCCTGCAACACCAAAAAAACTCAGGGTTTCTGTAGGCTGGTGTGGAAGACGTGCCAGCAGGTACCGTCATCTTGCAGTAGAGATTTTAAATGTAATTAATTTCTGATTTTTAATCTTAGCATGGGACCCCTGATTTTTTTTCTTTTTAAATAATGGTTTGACAGAGATGTAATTTTACACCTACTGTACAAAAGATTGTCCTTATTTAATAGAATATATATTCTAGAACAAAAAAAAAGAGATCTTATTATTATGGAAGAATAGTAAAATAAGATCTACAGTACCATTATTTTTTAAAATTAGACACTGTACCTTAGTCAAGAGATCTAAATATAGACTGTATTCTGGCCTGTAGTATGCCATTGATGAAAAACGGTTCTCAAATTCTACTTAAAAGAGTCCAAGAAGACACAATATTTTGATGTCTGTCAGGAAGAAGGGGGCTCCTGCAATACATAAAAGTTTTAAAGTCTACTGATAGTGGGAGGAAAGCAACAAAAAAAGAGTAAAATTGAAAAAGGAAAAAAAAAAAAAAGAAGAAAAAAGAAAACTGAATTACTATGTCTGATGTGCTAGCCACAGGCTTCCTCCCTCATTAAAACTGGTTAGGGTTCACCTTCCTCACAGAAAGGAGAAATGACCAGTGGGAGTATCCAACTACAGAGCAAGAAAGATCTTCTCTTTGGAGATGTTCAATACAATGAGGAGAAACATAACCCCGTCTCCAGCTTGACTCCATGATATAGAGAGCTTTCCTGTGTCTTCATGCATCTTTCATACATCTTTAGAGACTGTCTTCCATTTAGATTTGGAGACAGAACTAATATACAACATTTTATTAATTCTCTCCCACACATCTTTGCCCAGAAAACTGTGAATACCTCTTTGGCCAATCACAATTATTTATCCCAGTTTATTAAGTGTCCCTGTACTCTAAGACTGATATTCTTGCCCTTATACAGTGTATCAAGGACATATGATAATGTTAACGATCAATGTTATTTTAACACTGCACAAAGGCCAGGATGTCAATTCCATTTCTTCATTAGAAAAAAATATTATTGATTATTAACTTGAGATAGCCAGGAATGAAGAAATGAATAGGCAGATTAACCAACTACCAATTACCTGCAAAAACTTAGTCAGGTATTTGGGATGCAAATTAGTTACATGTGGTTCTGGAGGTAGACTTGTTCAATATTCAGCACCATTATTTTGATTGGTTGTATTACAGGGGAAGGAATTTAGGGTTATATTTGCAGTAAATTGAAAGAAAGAGGCTATTTTTTAGTTTAGTCATGTCAACTTTCAAACCATCACATGAAAAGTTCTCTCAGAACTAGTCCAATGAACTGCAACAAACAGAGCTAATATTCATTGTGCCTTGGGAGTCATTATGTGTTAGTCAGTGACTGAATAACATCAAATACTCTACTGGAAAAGTTTGGCCTCTTCCAAGTGTCTGAATGCTACTCTGGCACCCCTGAGGCTCCAACCACAGGGTTCACACCACATGTACTTGCCTCATATGATCTCTGTCTAGAGAATCTCCCTTGTGTTTGTACAATCAAAAGATCAAATTGCTTTCTACAAATGCAAAAAAGGTAAAAATCACTGTTGTCTTCTGGAGTTTATTCTTAAAACTGCAGAAATACACCTTTCCCTTTTTTCTCTCTCTCTCTTATTTTTTCATTACCCGCCTTCTATTGAATTCTAGAAAAGTTAATTCTGATGCCATGGCAGTAACAAATAAGATCTACAAGCATTTTGCAGCTCAGACTGCTGTTTCAGGAGATCATGTAATTAGATATGAAGTATTTTATGCAGGACTCCAAACAGGAATTCCCTGATTCCTGTCACCTCAGGGAAAATGGGTGCCAGCAATAAGTCACGTGTCTGTACAATGACAAAGACCTTCTTATTCCCTTTTTGCTAAATAGTCAATCATCTTTGAAAAACACTCCCAAATTATTATTTAAAATTTTATTTTACTCCCCATCCTAAAAATATCACCACAAACCTAACGTGTACAGCTGATATACCTTCATCAAAGCCCTTCATTTTCAGAGAGAATTTACATTATTGGAATCCTGTTTTCTGTCTCTCTGGTAACTGAGTATCACAGTGCTGATCATTCAGAGTAAAGGAGAATGGTTTGCATGCCATCCTAAAATCATTCTAGCTTTGTCACAGCTATAGGACTTGAAGGAGGAATTAGTTCAGAGAAATCCTTTGGTTCCTTTGGTCTGTCTCCTGGCCAGCTTGCAAAAAGAGGTAGAAGCAGGAAAATTGTGTTACTTTCAATTCTGCATCTCGTAGTGATGTGACCTCTTGAGGAGCATTACAGTGTTTTTCAGGCTGCCAGGTATACATCAGGTAAAACCAGGAAGTTCTTACTTCCTTATTGGAATCACAATCTGAGCATAAAAGTGATTTAGATGCTTAAATACATTCTCTAAGCACACTGGGATTCTTCAAAATCACTGTTCTGTTGCAATACCTTCACAAAGGCCCCCAAATTTCTACTTGGTAGCAAGGTTGGGAACTGCTTAAACATGGCCATGTGAAGCAGATTTGATCCACACCTGGAGAAAACAGACTTCAAAAATTAGACACCTGTCCATCACCCCAGAAGAGTTCATCAGATAGCTGTCTGTACAGCACTGCCCAGCCCACACAGCAAGCTGGAGGCTCTGTGTTCCTGCCACTCAGCCTAGTAAATCTAGATATTGCTGTAATACTTAGGACACGCTGTCAATGCCCCTGTGTGATTTGCAGTAATGACTGAACTCAAGTCTCCCTCCTCCCAGAACCCTCATAAGATAAGGTCCTCAGAGGCAAGTGTTTCTCAGCAGTGCTCATTGAGGCTGTTTGATTCTCTTTAAATTGCTTAAACATTCTTTGGGACAAAGAAAGAGGAGGGATGTGTTCAGGCTGGCAAGCAGAACAACCCCTAAGAAACCCAATTATTCATAATTGCACACCAAGTTTCCCCTGTATCATTCTGATCATGCCACACAGCAGCCGTTTACTGAGGCCACAAGGCATAAGAGCAAAGCAGAAGAAGCATCAGGAGGGAGGCACAGAAGGAGCAGCAACAACAGCACGACACACTCTGCATAACAAAAGCAAAGCTATCAGCTGCATACCTACCCTGGCCATCCCAACTGAAGGCAGTGGCACCCCAGAGATACATGGAAACTTAAGGAATGAAGAGGATAGGGAACACTTTCCTTCAGATCCCATAAAACCTACAAACCAGGGTTGAAACTTCACTTGTAAACTTCCTGCCTTAATCAATCATAGAAGAACTGCACAAGAAATACATAAACACAAGGGAAGGGTATGTAGGTAATAGGGTATCCACAATAATTTGTTGATTATTTGCCATCTTTTCCTTCTACAGAGGCAGCTTAAAAAAATGTGCAAAAGTCCAAGGAAAGCACTTCTAGGAATATGAGGTAATTTTTCAATCTACTATTCACATAAACTAAGGCAGTGTCTGCCAGAAGCAAAACTTCTTTCTTTCAAAGGTTCTTTTAAACAATGCTGTGTTCTTTCCCCTCTTTATTTGGAGGGCGCTCAGATTGATGGATTTGCTGATATCCAGAGGAATCTTTTGGGTTTTGAACCAGATTCTTATTGCTGCTGATGACACATAACAGAAAGCATACAATCATTTGATTGCCACTGGAATACGTGAAACATTTGGAGACTGTCTCCAACTTTGGCAATAGCTCTGTGCTGTTATAACACCAGCCTCATTATCCTGTTATCATGGCCACTTTCATTTGATTCTTTCTAGCCCACAGGGACACCTGGAAGTGGCTGGAAGTGGCTATGTGTGACAAAACCTGTGCTGCATTCTCTGGAACCTCACTGATTCTTTCTTTCCAAATGGACACTTTCACATCTATGCTCAGAAAGCCCTCTTTACCAAATCTTTAGACAGATGACCACAGCAAGACTGAGGCATCCATCCATACCATCTTTGGAACACTATTTTAAAAGAAATTTAGTTCTAACCCTCATGAGTATATATTTGACCATGTCAGAATGAACAAAGTGGGGTGTGACTAACTAATGCTTGTCCATTGCTTTCCATTGCCTTGTGCTCATTTGGATGCTACAATAATAAAAAGCAGACACACCGAAAGCAAAGAGCATTAGTGACAGAAGACTCAAATTCCCTTTCCTATGGGAAAGGAATAAAATAAAAATCTATTATTCCTTCCATCTACTTGTATTACTTTTTCAACCAGTAAAAATGTAAGATGTAAATCCAGACGCCTGCCATGAATATTTGTAAGTCTAAACTGGGAGAACTGGTTAATGTAAGAGGGTTTTAGATACTTACTAAAAACCCCAGGGCTCTTACTGGATAGACTCAGGCCAAGATATGCAGTCTAAGGAGCTCTTGTGGCTTTGCTTTGATTAAGATAGTATCTAAGTAAATAAATATTCTCACCATCATGTGCCTTGGGGATGAATATCTGGTCATATAGCCATAGTAAAGGCCCTTAGGACTGTGCACTGGCCAAACACTGAAACTACAGACAGATTCTGTGCTCCTTTCCAGGGCAGTCTGAAGGATTTCCTAGACCTTGAACAAAAATACTGAGAAAGAAGTTGTTTAGACTTCCTATAGTTTTTCAAAGATAGTCATAAAAGACTTTGATCATTAAATGAAAATGGATAATATCCCAAATTCACTCAGGGACCACAGCTTTAGAATCTCAGGAGAGTTTCTTCAGTGGGTATATCTTTCCCCGTTCAAGGCTTCTGCTCTTTGATACGATCAGTTAATTTGCGTATCTTAAATGCTGACTGGCATACAAGATATACAAGGTACACCAGATAGAAATAAATACATAAAATTTTAGCTCCCTTAATTTTACCAGACAGATTTAATAAATGCACATAACTAATGGGTATATAATGACTTCCTAAACTCCTACTTGTAGATCATGCATTCTATTTCCCAGTACATCTTTTTTTCCAACAAAAAATTAAATTGGAAAGTCAACAAGAAAGAAATCATACTGGGGACATTTTCTATCCATTCATTTACATTTTCACTCTTTGCAGAATGGGGATAGTATATTTTTATGGCATGTTTGGTTGCTATTCAGATTTTTTTTTTAATTGAATAGCAAAATTATTAGGTGAGTAGAATCCTGTATGCATAATAAGAGCACAATTTAAAGGTGTCCCTAGGCTAATTTATGAAGCACTAAATCAATGGGAAAGTTTATCCTTTTTCTTAAAGAGGAAACCTGCTTTTTCAGCTGGTTTTGTCTGTTTTCATGGTCTGCACATTGATCATAGCCTGGTACAGTTAGCCAAATGCATATGGGAAAACAAACATCTGAGAGATGAAACTAATGATATGTACACTCTTTGTTGATTTGTTTCACTTTCCTTCCTAAATGAATTCCCCGTTAACTAGTGCACAAGCCATTACTGACTAAGGTTCACAGGCACTGACTAGTGTGATAGAAAATACAATTAACACACAGGAGTTTTGCAAACAGGTATCTGTGATTGCACAAAGACCAGGCTTGTACATTAACCTAGTAAAACGTTACGTGAAATACCTTCACAGTCCAGCAAGGATGTGTAGGCACATTAAGTTTCCAACAAACTATGGGGAAAATGTACATTACAGAGCGGGTATTGTTGCTTCTTACTGTCACAGTGTGGAAATGATCCTTAGTGCACATATTCAGATCTCAAAGCACATTACAAAAGCAAGCAGGTAGCGCTCCCATTTGTATTGATAGCGGACAGAACCACACAGATGGCACAAACTCCCTGACTCATCCAGCAACAGAGACAAAAACAAAACCCAAGGCACTTGCCTAGATCAGCACATTATTGCTGACTCTCATTTTGCATTCGTTGAGAGTGCCTTACAGAACAATGCTCCAAAGTGATATTTTATCCACTGATAACTTTTACTGATGGCAGTTGCTGGACCTTCCCACTCCAAAAGTCCTCTGAGGAGAAATAGTTTGCAGTTTATACACTCCTCTACAGACAGCCCTATAAAGATCTTCTGTCCTAGTTTCAAGCATAAGAAGCTACAGGACCTACTCAACAGCGTTGGGACTGACTAATTTGCACTCACCTTACACAAGTGAAAAGCTCTTCTTGAGAAAGAGGCAGAAAACGCAGCAGAAATTTCAGCTCATTGAGGGCAATTATGACAGTGTAGCCACTGACTGAGAAAGCAGTTCTATGTTTTCATTGTTTTCATATTTGATTTAAAATGCCATCTGTTCCATTACTATGCACTCTTATCCTGGGACATTAGGTTAGACATATTGTGGAAATTCCAAAATCCAAACACATCAACAATTACTAAACTGATTAAAGTTACATCCTAAACTGGTAAAATAGACCTGATTTTATCCAGCAGAGCTGCACTATGGATTCAAAGAGATCTGTTTGATATGGTCAAGTTTTATGCCTCTCCTTAACTAAAGAGAGCCTAAGAATTATTTGCATCTACGTATTTTTGCCCTTCAGAAGGACAAATTATATTTCCTGTTCATGTAACTATCATGAGTGCTGCATCCCCTACATGACACAGTTTAAAGGGTATAATTAGCAAAATGCTGTCCTTACTTGTCTTACAGATGCCACCATCTGACACTGAAAGGCAAAATGTTCTATTCTTACATCAGTGTTGACAATAACCAGAATAGCTTGAACTTTACCAGATATCCTGTCCCAAGAAGCTGCCTTTCTAATATAGGATTTTTTACACCTGTTATCTACAGGAAGAATAGAAAAGGACTCACAGAAATATCATATGGACTTTTAAAAATACCTTGCAGCATTTTAGGTTCAGAAACTGAGATAAACATATATTTTTCCATTTGGAATACAAAATATTATTCCTCTATCATTTTTATTTGAAAGAAAGCTGTATTTATTTAACTGGCTTTTTCTCTGTAATACTCTCTTTCTTTACAGCTATGTAATATCCACACCAAAAGCTGTTTAACCAGCTGCTTAGTAGTTCCTCAGAGTAGTTCCTTCAATGACTCTGAGAAATCTCTTCCAAGATGCCTTGCCCTAAATTCTCCATAATCAGAGCAGCCATAGAAAATTGTGACATAGAAGTCCTTAACAGCGCAATATGTAATCCAATATTTCATCTACATGTGTACATGGTTATTTTAAGGTTGGTGTTGAAACCCTCAGGCAGCATTTTGGACTGGTGAACAGTCAGGGCTACTCGAAGACTTTACTAAAAATTATGCCTGGTTTCACTACAGGAGAAGGCAGATTGGACAAAGAGAACTTATCACAGGATTTAATGACATTAGCATGCCATTCCAGTGACACTGAGGAGGCGTGACATCTATTCCATAGGCTGGAGATGTAATGGGAGTGAGAGAAATGTCCCCTTAATTCAACAGACACAGAGTTTATTTTCCTGGTTGGAAGTAACTGGGGTCTTTGAAGGCAAACAACAACATACATGCACTGCTTTAAGATCCACTAAGCCCCTTTCTGAGGTCATAAGCACTGCACCTGTCTCATGCTGGCCTCATTTGCATGACTGAAATCCATCCCAAACACACCACACAAAATACTGCAGAATTTCTGTGCCTGCAATAAGAAAAAAGAGCTGTTCCTAATGTTTTATTAAAGTCTCGTAATTCTGAACTAGTGTGGTGCCATTTTATATGTGTTGGCAATATCCTCATGAATACCTGTGACAAGTGTCATTAACATAAAATACAAAGTGGAATTGGGCATGATTTAAAATTTAGACACGCACTTGCCACATTTTAAAATGTACTTCACAGATATATTTTTAAACTGTGTATTTTTCAAAAACAAGTCAATTCAATGCCTTATAGTTTGAGGTTTAATTCCAATCAAGCTAATTTCTAGTCATCATGAACACATACCTGCCAGTAATGAAGGTTGTTTAATTAGGTCCAGATAAAATAGCTACAATTCTGTTTCTGATCCACCTGTCAAAGCAAATCAGTCTTTTACATGACTTTAAAAAAACAAATTAGACTAGCTGATGATTTTTTGAATATTCAAGTAGACATACTGAAGATAAATCCAAACCAAACTTGCGACTGAACAAAAGCCTGGAATGTGACCCCAAAGATGAAGAGATCTTGTTCTGCCAGAAGCAGATTTCCAAGCTTGGCATTTGTGGATTACGAAGTCAAGGATAGGATGCTAAAAAGTGCTACTGGAAAGGATAGCAGTGACTTCCACAGCTTAAGGCAAGGTAACATTTCAATGCTATGTAAAATTAAACACAAATAACAATGTTAAAGGTCCTACTTAATGCCCCAAAGCCAGGTGATTTCGGAACAGACATGTCCAACTCATGCCACTATAGCTCTGTGGAAAAAACCCCCAAGTTTTCAGTTCCTCCTACTCTTACAAAAACAACTAGAAAATCCAAAAGACCTGATAGGCTTGAATGCTAAATAATAATTTTTCTTTCATTGGACTCTAAGATGGACTGGTAGGCTGTATACAAAAACATTTATCAGTAGGAAGATGGGAACAAAAATTGAATGTCACAAATGGATTTGACATATACAATGTTAATTAAAACAACTTAGTACACCTTAGTATTCTGAGAAATCACTAGTAATTGCTTTATACTGTAGGAGCTCGACCAACACTCTCCAAAAGTGTAAGATTAGGTATAAGTGCTTGGTAACAGACTAGAGAGAAAACAGTGATTAAAAGCACCTCTCAGACACAAACTGTTAATATCTAGAACACAAAAGAAAGCAACTCAAATATTAATACAGAATTTATCTACTAGGCTCTGGTATGCAAATCAATCAACATGTTTCTGTGCTTACTGTGTACTCAATCTAGTAAGCGAGAAGTCCCCAAAAATGGCAGAGTTTCATGTGGTTTTTCCTCATTTGAGCCTACCACTTACTCTGCTCAGATGACACCTCTCATTCTTTGATTCCCCATCAAAGCAGTTCTACTTATTAGAGCACTAACTTTTCTCCAGTCATTTATGGAGATTGCATTGAAAATTGTTGTGCCTTCTAGATGATGAACTTTTTTTTTTGATTGATTTATAATTCATGATGAATTGTTCTTTGTTTCTGACTGGCATTCTAAGCACCATCCTCAAACTGTCTTTAATTTGTTTAGATTGGACATTTTGTGATTTGGCTTTCCAAACCCAGTGAGAGTCAAGTGATACTATCACATGTATGCACTGGTTTCTTACCTTACACAGCTAATTCCTGTAAAATACAGTTATGGTAGAAACACAGCACAGTTATTATGAGTGTGTCAGTTTCCATAATGTTTGGGAGTTTTAATTCTCCGTTAATAAAATCCAGACACAATAGAGTCACAGTTTTTCCATTTGCCCCATCACATTCGTATGAGAGGAAGTTATGAGTATCAAAGTTTCAAAACCCATTCATGTTTGCTTCATTAGAGTCTCTCCACTTGTTAGATGATGGAGTCTGATTTGAATCTCACAACCTTATGTTGTGAAAATAGCAATGCATGAACTTGTTATGCCTACATATTGCAAGCAGTTTAATGGGTCCTCCCTGAAATGAGGATATGACTTTTTTTTCACCCTCAGCTTATTTTGCTCAGGTTACAAATGGAGCAAATTAGGATCATGAGTCAGAGGATGAGATTTTTTTATTATGTCATTAGGTCTCAGCCTGGGAAGACCTGAGTATTGACTTGGTTGCCAAACTAAGGAGCAAAATTCCACAACTGATTCATAGTCCCTTGCCTTACCCAGAATACATGCCATTCTTTCTAGTACTGGATGTCCAATATTACCTCTTACTTCTGCAGTTCTGAAATCACAGGTTGATATGGCCCTGCCTGTACCTATGAGGAGAGACAGCTATAGGCTGCTGGCTGTTTCAGCTGGCTGTTAAAAAGGATTGTTTTAACCTGGGCATTTTGGACACACAATCCATTCCTGAAGTCGTATATGACCATATGCTTTATATTAATTAGCTGCCATGTCCAAAATCACTAAAGCTCACCTAGCTTTAGTATATGTGGCACAATGTTTTGCCGGTTTTACACCCTTCATCAGCAATGCAGTTTGTCAGTGCTTATCTGTGTTGTAAAAGGGGCAAAACCCCATGACTTAGTTCACAAGCCTGCCTCTTCAGAGTGCTCCAAATCATGCCTTTAAAACATGCTTTCAACAAGCCAGAATACAAAAATTTCAAACAGTTGGAACTTAAATCTATCAGAACACTTTTACCAGACTCCTACATGAATAAAAGTGGTTATAGTATTATGATAAACATGAAGAGGAATAATTAGCATCACTTATGAGAATAATGTCAGATAAATGTTGCTAGTTTCTTCTTTATATACTGGGGGGTTGTGGCTTTTACAATTTTACAGCTATTAATTTGAGCAAACAGGTTATAGAAAGGTTTTAATCATAATTGTGATGACCATGACCTAACAGAAAGCCAGGGAATCTTGCAATTAAAAAGAACTTAAAAAAAAAGCCCAAAACAAACAAAAAAAAACCCCCAAAAACCAACAAAAAACCAAAAACCACCAAAATTCTATTTAGCCATTGCCAGAACACAAAGAAATGCCACCATTAATTATACACCACATTGATTACTAAAAAAGTTGGCATGTATCCCTTTGACACAACAATCACTTGAATGGTGATATTATACCACTGTCCACCCGTACTATCTCTCCACAACCTTCAGTTATTGGTGCCACATGCTGTGGCTCAAAATGCTGATCTCATAGTTTGTGTAGACTTGAAGCAGAAAAATCTCACTGAAATCTCTGACTTGGATCTTTCTTTACCATCCTACAATACAGAGCAGAACCCTCCTCTTTGTTCATAAAAATATGCACCTATAAAATAATGTATGTACTGTCTGCTGAATATTCTCTACTATTCATGAAGTTAAAATTAACTCCTTATTTTAATTGCTTATCAGTTCCATAAGCATAATTCCCATGATTTAACCTGCTTTCATGGGCATCTGCTACCTTTCCATATAGAACTTCACATTTTTATGAATTTTTACTGTTTAAAATGTATATGTATGTAAATTATTATGCATCTGAGCCTTTCACATCAGAGGTACACTATAAATACTAAATCAACGTGGAAAACATAATGTCTGCTTTAACTTGACTTGATTATGGCTAAATATGAAAAAATAAATTAGCATTTTACTCTATTTTTAGTTGTCTTCATTGTATTATACTGTATATTTGCTTCAAGTGTGTAGATTAACACCTCTCACAACTATTTCCTATAGGTTTATGCTAATAAAGTGTAACTTAAAACAATACATGAGGGACTAGGAAGAGAAAGTCAGATGTCTACTCCAGATGTTCCTTGACTGAAGGACAAATGTGCTGGAAACCTTGGGCTACTGAGTTTTGTCTTTTCTCAGACCAGACCTACCTATTGCAGCTGGTAAATGTAGCACCAATTTGGTTTAAAAAAGGCTGAGACAATACAAAGCTTTCTTCTAATTTAGATTACATTTATGCTCATGTTTTCCATAATTTATTATTGATTTCTCTCAGATTTATTACCTATACTTTAGCTAGTGATTCAAACTATTTTAAAAATAAAGCAAATAAAGCTACAAAATGCTGCAATTCAGCAATTGTGCCAAAGACCATTTTTCTTGTCCATGGACGTGATTGACATAGGAATGTGACTCAGGAAGAAAACATTATTAATATGAATAAAAGTTACAACTTTTGAATGTTGGATTGCCTTGGAAGCAATTCCCTGGGTTACATCTGCATTGCATATTCTGATAAGTATATATAGATCCTCTTTACACATTTTAGCTTCTTTAATAATTTTCCTAAATGCAGAAGAGGGGAAAATAAAGACATATTATTAATAAACAAGCAATTAAACAGGTTAGGGCAACAATGCAATGCTGGTCATTCAGGAACCCTGTGCTAATTTTAATTAGCTACTTTCCCTTGCTTTCAAATGTAATTAAAGCAGCTTAGTTGTGCTCAGTGATGCAAACCACCTTATTTAATCACTAACATTATTTCCCTGAACTATTAATGATTTTCAAAATGCTTGTTTATGCAGAATTAGAACAGTAATTATCTTACCAGTTAATTTTGTACCTTCACATTTCACACCTCACTCAAACGTCATTCATTTACCATAGCCTTTCTGTCAAAACAAAGAAATGCTTGTTCTAAATGTGCTTCTGACTGCCAAATTGAAAGCCAAGTTTTGTAACACTAATAAAGTAGCTCCCAAGTGAAACAGGTGTAGTAATTTAGACCCTTCCTGTCTTAAGCTTGCACGTACATGCTATGTCTTTTCTTTATTAGCTTTAAAATGAGAGCTTGGTGTGCAAAATAAGCTATTTAATTCAGACTTGTGGAGCAGAATATAATCTTTAATTTAAACTAGAGCCGTAAAAAAAGGCCTTTAATTTTAACTGGCATGTGCGTGTGAATTTGAATTAATAATCCAGAAAATTGAAACTGTTTTGCTGCTGTTGCTGGATAGTGACTGTTCTTCACATGCCCTTAGTTTTCACTCACTCAATTTCTCTCTCCCAAGCTTTGCCTAGTGCCTATTTCATGATGTTGCTTCTTACAGAAGGGGAATTCTTATAAAAAAACCAAAAAAACCTCAGTTGATTGGACTCCAGCAAAACCATGCTGTGTTGAAAGACATTCTCACATCTGTGTATTTCAGTTTACAAAAGGAAAATCATCAGTATATCCATTACATCTATTTAAGTCAGAATTTAAATATACCATGAATTAATATTTCATAAATAATCCTTTTTTTCCTGTTATTTTAGTGTAAGTTAACAACTAATTGTGGCTTTATAATCACAAAATACAACAGCCTTACAATCAGCAAATAACTCTCCTGATTCTTGTGAGAAAGGGAAGTCTTCCCTATTACCAGGAAAACTGAGCAACTGCCTAAAGTCATAAAAAGATAACTTGTGGCAGAAGAAGAAAAGAGAAAACTCCATCTTTCAGCAGCTCTGAGCAGTCTCTGAGGTCTCCCACACCTCTCCCGGGCTGTGCAGCAAGTTCTGGCGGGGAGCACTAATTGCTGCTTTTGCAGGAGATGGCTTTGAACCAGATGAGCGCTGAGCATTGAGTCATTCTGGCTCTCCTCTCTTTGCCACATCAGACTAAATATCTACCTACATAATCCAATTCCATCAAGTTCAACATTCAATCCACAAAACTAGAAGACAGCCTAAAAATCCCACTGTAAATGAGGCCTATCCTGTATAAGCTGTATCTGGGGATAGAACAAAGACACATCTGGCAAAATTCCTTCTGATGAAGGGGACCTAAAAGACTGGATTCGATGCAATGGTTCTACTGCTGACATAATTTTTTTGCAGGAAACATAGTTGCAAACAGAGTATAAGATCTCAGCTTTTAAAGGCTTGTTAATCGAATTAAATTTAAACACAAAAGCAGCGCGTTTGACCTCCACTGGACCCCTTTAAAGTGTAAAGTTACCTGTGCAAGAAAAAGGGATGGCTGGATGGACACCTAAGAGGCCAACAATAATTTTACATGTGTTCGTTAGAGGTACAGAGTTACTGCAGTCAAGAGTTTAAATGTACATCACATTTTGCAAATATTCTTTCTAAATACATTATAAATCATACAAAAGAAAGCAAATCAATATGCAAAAAAACCTGTTTTAGTTAAAAAGCCAGATTTTGTCTAAAAGCTTTACATGTATCCTGACAAAGTAGTTATATTTTAATATATTTAAATGCATTGTATTTTTTCCAGAGATTCTATAAATTTGAGACAGCTAAAATTATTTCAATATTTTCAGAATGCCCAAGATTCATGGTCTCCTGGCAACTAGCAATCGCATGGCTGGAGAGTTTTTGGCCTACTGTTACAATGCCGTTATATGTTTGGTTGATGATTTATTCAAACCCAGTTGCAAACCTGCTGTTAGCTCCCTCATTGCTTTAATGCAGCCAGTCTACCATTCATAACTGTCAAGAACCAATTCATTGGGACTTGAGCTTATTAAGCACCCAAAGTGTGTAGTGAACATTCGCAGTTTTGTGCCTCGGAATGTGAATAAACACCGTCCTTTCCATCCGTTTAAATTGAGTCTCTGATGTTTTTAACACCATGCATTATTTTAATCTTGTTATCAGAATACTCAGCCATGAACTCCAAAGAATCCATTGTGCACGGCTTGGTGTTAGCAGGTGTCAGTAAAGCCTGGCAACCTCCTGTCTAACAGGGTGCAGGCACAGAGGGAGAGGGTGGTTTCGTACACTGTGCTTGAAGAAAGTTACTGTAGGCACAGAGTAGGAGCTGTACGATTTCACACAGAAACGGGAAGGACAGGCTCATCTTATGGATACAGCACAGTACTTGGAGAAACAATAACGGACTTATTTCCTTAAATACTGCTTTATTTGAAAGGAGAAAGATGGCTCCGGCAATTAAAGGAGTAATCACAGCGGATATTTACCCTATTGAGGACAATATATCAATTCTCTTGGTCAAACACGCCAACTGTATAAATAATATAAAGAGGAAATGGGTTTTGAAAATAAAATATTACTTAACAAGTTCATTTATATTTTAATCTAACTCTGTTAATTCAATAGTCTCAAAAAGGAATATTTGAATTGCAGGCTTTAATAGTTTTTCATGTTGAATAACATGGTAATATGATTTTTCTCCATTCTGTACACATAAGGAACATTCTAAACTGTGTAGCCACAATTACACAGCAACAGTGTGCATGATATTTAATGCTAGACTGGGAATAAAGCTGGTTCAAACCATTTGGTTTAAAACAACCATAAACAGCCATTTTAACATAATGATTATAGTACAATATGTTTTGCTTAAATTTTAGTGAATTTTAGTGGGGGAAAGGTAAAATTTTGAGCACTAATTCAATTTAAATTAGGACTACCACAGAAGTCAAGTTCTGACCAAATAACAATTAAATAAAATTTGAGATTTTTCTTTGGATTTTTTTTTGGTTTTTGTTCTGACAGATAGGACTCAGTATTTCTTGAAAAGGAAATTATTATAAAAATGTCAGCAAGAATAATTGGAGGGTCAGGAGGTTTTTTCTTGAGTGTTTGCTGATGTTGTGGCCATCCCATCAAGAATTTCAAAAGAGGAATAAAATGGCACTCTATCTTCTGGACAGCTTGATGTTTGTCTTTGCTGTCAAGCAAAAGGAGAAGCAATTCCATTCATACTGAGATTAGAATAATGCAGAAAATATGACAAACCAGAACAATATGACAACCAGTCATATCCCACAGTGAAAGGTCTAGACTCCTTTAGTACATAGAGACTGACACACAGGCCCTAATGAATCAAGGTTATTCACTAATAACCAATGTACTTGCCAGCTCTTCACATTTTCATTAATTTAACACAAATAACTAGTTAAAATTACTCAAAATCATTGCAACATCAGTTAGCTACACCTTAACCTGATGCTGTAAATAGAACAGGCCTCTGCTTACACTCAGAAGTGGCTGCAACAGGACAATTCTGCACTGCCCATAGGAGTCCTTGTGGGAAAAATCCTTCCAGAACTATTGGCAGAGTCATGACAGAGAGGTATGAATGCATATATAAGTTTTTCAAAAGAACAATTGCCCTAGAAAATTATTCATCGTTCCTTTTCTACAAGATTTTCAGTTCAAACTTATGGCTTCCTTTAACATAAACACAGTGGACACAGCACTCTAGGCTGTTACATTTGTTTTGTGGCAATGTAACGCAATCAAATTTAACTAGCCATGAACTGGCAAATATACAGTCTTTGGGCTTTATCTTTAAATAAAGCTTACTGCTGCTCCAAGTTAATCAAAATCTTCTGTGAACTTGGAAGAAAGCTTGAAGAAATTTCATCTTTATATCTATTTTCATGGTTACTTATAGAGATCCTATTCTTTGGGAAGTCAAGGTGCTGTGCAACACTCCTGTGGTCTCTTTCAAAGTGTTACACCGAATGCAGTTCATTTTTCAGACATTTGAAGCAATTCAGTACTGTCCTACCCTTCATGAATATGTAATGATTACTCAGAGATGACATCCGATTAAACTTTTGGTAGTACCAATAGTACCTTTTTTTGGCCATGATCTCATCTACAGGAGATAAAGGTATCATGGAATAATGACTGGATGTTTGTGTCCAACTTTTCATGCCATTAGACTGATGATAAACACACAGAAACACCTGAATCTAACTTACTCTCTGTGATTATATCTTATTTTCCCTCATCAGATATTCAGATCTGTTCATTAATGCCACATATACATCTGCTCCCCAATACAGGAATGCAATGAAATGAATGAAACAAGCAATGATGGGTTCTAGTAGTAATTTCTAGTCTCCAAATTATTTAACCATTTCTTATTCAGAGACTTAATCTGGGAGAAGTAATCAGCAGTTAAATTAAACAAAGACCACTATCAGGGAAGGGAGGAAAAGCTCAGTAGGCCAACCAGTGCAGCTTTGTACTTTGAAAAAGGGTCTAATATAAATAAGGAATAACTTGTATATTTCTGTGTAACCTGTTTCTTTAAAATTATGACAATGACACAGCCTCCTAAAATACCTGCTCCCAGCTCCCAGTTAACACCATAGAATGAAAGATTGCTTGTCTCCTGATCCGTAATACAAATTTCTTTTCCTGCACACAGGAACAGGAGGAATATCTTGCCTTGCACTTAGTGAACACAGGGAACTGGTCACTATCCTATTCATAGCAATCAGTTAGAACTTATATTATTCACCCCTCAGTATTTTCTTAGCTAGGTAAATCCAGGAGTTTCAAGGGGGCTTGTTTGTTCTGTTTCCCAAGTCTTTATCTTGCCCAAAACTCAGGCAGAGTATTGAATCTAATAGTCTAATAGGTCTAGTAGTTCAAGAAGTAATTTTCTCCCAGATTTTAAATCACAGGGTCCTGATAGCGCATCATGTAATTAAACCTTGGGGTTTTTTCCCTCAACACTTAACGAGATCTTTAGAATTCTGAAGTTAATCTTCTGAATGCTTGCAAATTCTTCTCAACTAGTGTCAGCCAAAATTTTTCTATTGGTATCTGCTGCTATATCATCAGAGAGTAGAACTGGATCCATGAGACACCTTGGGGAAGTTTCTTATGTATGTCCCCAAGTTGCAAAACAAAGTATTGCTACCTTTGAGTATTTTTAAACATTTATTTAAATGTTATACTTAGCTTCACCCGGGTCATGGTTTTTTACACTACAGTCTCCATGTTTTAAACATTAAAATGACATTTTAAAACACAGGGTTTTTTTATTTCAATCACAGTGAAGATCAGAGTTTTTGTGAATGAACAGAAGTGAAATGAAAGGCAAAGGATACCTCATCAGCCTTAAGAGCTGATGAAAGAAGATACAAATTAAGAGGAAAGTGAAGTCATCAACAAGCAGAATGCCAGGAAATATAATGGATAAAGCCAACTTCAGAAACTGTCCAGAAGACTGATTATAAACACAGAATTTTCAAAGGCAGGAGGACTACACAAGCCAGGTAACAGTAGTAGTTTTGTTTTCACATAAAGTCCAAACTCTCAACTCCCATATAATACGTTTGTTTACTGGAGAAAAAAAAATAGTTCTTCCCTTATTCTTCCACACTTGAAAGACTAACAACACAATTAGTATGAATAAGGTTTGAGTAATTAACACTGCTAATTGTGCCTCAGAGCCTTTAGTTTCCACGGAGGCCGAAATATACAAGGACTGAATCTCCTTCTTTTGTAGGACAACCTCCACAGAAGACACTCTCCTTCCCTTGTAGATCTCAAACCACATAGCCCTGGCCTTTGGCTCTGCCTATTTCGGTTTTTCTCATGCATTCTTGGTTTTCATCTATTCACAAAAAGGTGAGTTTTTATTTACCAGCAAGCAGTGTGACAGATTGCAAGTAGTGTTTCCACATCTTTCCCCATCAAACAAAGTCTTTTAAAAAAAAGTTTTAATCTGTAAAAAATATACCCTGCTTTTTACAAGTGTATTTCCATACTTCTTAAAATAAAAAAAATTCTGATATGAAGTTAGGTATGAAGGAACATCACGTAAGCAAAGCATAGCTAATAGCAGCTTTAAATATGAAGAGACTAGCACACCTGTGCTTTGTTAAAAAGGTCACACTATACTACATTTGGTCACACATGATGGCGGGGAGGGAAGATTCCTCACTCAAACAAATTCAAAGGCAGAACTAAGGTAAGTTTTTTCCAACTTCTACATAAAAATCTCAAAGAGACGAAACTATTCATCGGGGTCAAGGAATATTTGTTTATTGCCTTTAGGCATCAAGGTAGTTTTCTTCATTAGTAACTAAGAATGAAACTAGAATCAGTGCACGCATTCAGATGAAACTGATCAGTTGGTTTGTCTATCCCCTTGCAAAAAGGCAGATTCAGCACCTCTGTTCACAGCTCAAGTCTCATCAAGAGGATGGATAAATGCTCCAGAGCATTTGTACAGGTCTCTCTCACTGCCCTATGCATTCAGCGTCCATGCTCAGAATCTCTGCCAGCTTAGATGAAACCTGCAATATCTTTGAAACTATTGTGTTTTGACAGTGTCAGAGTTAAGTGATGTAATAGGTAGGAAGCAGAGAGCCTCATAAATCATATTAAAAGTTAAAGTTTCAGTGCAATAGCCAAAGGTGCATGAGGTAATGTATCCACAGTTTTCAATCACAGTCTCCTTTATTATAGTCTTTTTCCACCAGTCTAATCTGAAATGAATGCATTAGGTTTTGTGTTCTTTGCGCAGTTGCTGCCAGCATCACTCTGCCCTTCCTCCTGATTTCCTTGGTAGTTTGGGAGCCTAAGGGAGGGGTGGATTAAATTGGAAAATATAAATAACAAATCAAAAATTAAAATTGATTGGATAAACAATTTCCCTGTTTCTTAATAAGTGATTGATTTTTTAATCAATATTCATTATTTCTCAGAACATACCAAACTGTTTATTGAATAAATGAATGGTTGGAACTACAATGACATGAAATCAAATAGGTGAACCAATTTCTTTAATAACATGGGCTGAACAGGCCACCTTTTCTTACCTGGTTGAAACTAAAAGTCAGAAATTCAACACCATTGACTAGGTGATCCAAAAAAGGGATATAATTTGTTCTCATGTTTGATATGCACAGGTGTATAGCACATGCTGATTTGTGCGATATTTCTAAATTGCAGTTGAAAGTTACTTTCTTTTTTATGCAACTTTTGTGTTCTTTCTCACAATTCTTCATTAGTCAGCATACTGCAAAGCTTCTGAAATAAAATTCAGATCTGAAAAATGAGATCTGTAAAACTGTTCACTGTAAAGGCTCCAGGCATGGCAAATGAATTTCTCTAATAAGTTTTTATTCACTTGTATCAGATTCAGTGGCACACATATAAACTATATGCTACATCCTAATATATACTTCAGACTATTTCATTTTTTTTTTTGGCATAATGCAAAAAATAATCTTTTGAGACACTGAGGTTCTGATGTTCTTTTTTTGCACTTGAAGAAAAAGTACTAGGGCATGAGATCTCCAAGAAATGTTTGCCTATTTGTTTAAAACACAAGCAAGGATATTAACTTGGTTCTACATAATACAGATTGTATTATTACATGATCTTCAACTCACAAATTTCTTCCAGGATGTGGAAATACTTAACTTTAATTTGTACTCAGAATATACAAGATTCTTCTTCTTATGAAAAATTATAAACTGCACTAATCAATTGTTAATTAATTTGTAGGATGCTCACTTTAACATCTATTTTAACTTGTCACAATTAATTTAACATATGACCAAACAGCAATATAATTTAATTGCTCCAAAGACATAAAAGTATGGAATAACCTGAGCAATGAAAGGAATTGGAAAAATTGCAGTTTTGGTTTGTACACTAATTCCACGTGTTCTTTGTTGTCAAAATTAATTATACAGAAACCAAGTATCAATCTATTGTGCTACATTGTCATCTACAATAACACTAATGTAAGAAGAAGTTTCATTAAACTCCCTTTTGTAGATCACAGATTTCTGCAAATGGTAAAGGCCTATGATAAAACCAGAAATCTAACTTAAAATCTGAAACTTCAAATCTAATTTCACTTCCAAAGTCAACCTATCTTACAGCACTGCTTCTCAATAATAAAGAGGCGTCTTCAGCTGTTGACACTAAAAATTGGCATTTTGGAAGTATTAACTATTGAAATTAAGCTCTTTCTTCTCATAATATATAAATATTCTGCAGAAATCCAAGTCCATTCACCATCCTGTATAACGCACATTCCTAGAGCATTCAAGACTATCCGACAACATGAGTCATCATCACTGACCAAAACACCTTCTCCTAATTCCAAGCATAAAATCCCAGGCACTAATGCTCTGGATTTATTCACAGAGCTTTCAGCTCCCTTAGTCTGGCATTTTGCACTGTCCGGTTTAATATGCATCTACATAAGCTTGTTAAGGTCCAGTTTCCCTTTGCAAACGTTAAAATGTGCTTTATTGCAGTATGAGCTTGCCTCTAAGAGCTGTGATTGTCCCCTCGGTAGAGGTGACAGGCTTGGCAAAGCCGGCAGCAGAGAAGTGGAGGCAGTTTGTGTCCCAGGCACTGGCCAGGAGATGGTGGCAGAGAGCAGCTCTCCCTCAGCCCCTTTAGCGCTCACAGGAATCCTCAGACACCCCTCAGAAGATACTTGGACACGCTGCCGCACAGCCACCTCCTGACTTGCACCATCAACTTACTTTTTACGTTCTAGGACAAAGCAACAAGCTCAAAACGGTGGTGAACATCCAGTTTGTTCAGTCAGATCTGGGCACGTGCATACAAACACACTGCAGGCTGGATGCACTCAGCTCTCCCTCTTCTGAAGAAGAACCAAGTTTCATGACATCAGTTTCGGTCGTGATAAAAATCAAACATTTTCTGGAGCCATTATTGCCTAAAATGTTAATGCAGTTTACTTTTTTCAACTGTGATCGATAGCTGGAGGAAAAGTGCCCATAAATTACTAAAGGCAAATACGATTCTATTAGCACTCAGGAGATTTTGCAACATTTGCCAGTCTGTTTTACTGGAAAAAAAAAAATTAATTTGTTGAAAGCCTAGTTTTTTACCTGTCTTTGTCTTTCTCTGTAGAAGAGGGATATTTTTATCAGGAGTCATTTAGGAGATGTAATTCTAATGTACTATAGCTATAGGTTTCAATTAATGTTCTACCTCTCCGTCAGCTTTACATTCCATGTTTTATGAAATCATTAACTATTGTCATGTTTCTATTATGATACTATTAGGAAATAAAGAGATGTATGTAAATGGAGATGTAAAATAAATGTATGACAGTTACTAGGAGCAACATCTGTGCACTATCATATGTGTTTACACTAATTTTCTAAAGATTGTTCCATTCATTACAGAGCATTGTTACTTGCTGTGGCACAACCCTTATTTCCATGCATTTAGAGATTCAAGCAAAGAGAGGGTAAATGAGAGCCTAATCAATACCACTTTTCATTTTGCTTCTAATGTGCTGCCTTTCTCTTTCTTTTCTTCATGAACAAATCCAAAAAAGATCCTGACGTTACAGTCATAAAATGTAATTCTTCTGCAGAAACACAGACAATAATGCTCTCTGTATTCAGGCATATTGCATATTCTAATGGCATTTGGCTAAATTGAGTATGGATTTAACATCAAAGGCTTCATGAATTTTTCAAATGAGATATTAAAGTCAATATTTCAAGTGAAAGATATTTCAATTTAGTTGCATACACAACAATATAAAACTTCTACAAGGCAGAGGTACTAGTGGCTATGGCACTATTAGTTCATTCAGGAAATTATTAGTTTATAAGAAAATCAAACAGAAGGTTGTGATACAGCAATGACACTGAATAAATTAGACTAACCAGTACACACTAACGTACTTTATCTCTTGAAGTCTGAAGCAAAATTTGCTACTGGCATGTTCAGTCCTTCAAGCTCAGCTTCGCTTGGGGATATTTTATTTATTTATTTTGTAAATTCAAATGGTTCCACCTAGCTTTGCATTCAGAACCTCAGAAATCTGCTTACGTTTATCTCTGAAATGGCCAGGTATACGGTATGCAAGAAACACCCCGAACCTGATTGTTTTTTAATCTAAGTGCATTTTGCTCCATATTGTCAATGCTTATGCAAATGCTGCTTCTGATTTCACACTGAGTTACTGAACATTCAGACCACTCAGTGTTCACAAATAGTCCACTGACTATGTCTATGTCCTGGCAGAGATACAGCCTTGCAAACAAAACAACACGGAGTCTGGTCGTTCTTTCCTTTCCTATTTTGGGCATGTAGAAATTAGCAAAATGCCCATTAAATCAGGAGGATGTTGTATTACAATGCCTTGACGCATCCCTGAGGAACACATACATTTGTGTCACCTATGATTCCTGGGAGAGCTGGATGCGCTACACACATGCACTTGTAGGGTGTATTTAGGCAGCTGCACTCACAGGGGCACTGTGCTACTCTAAGCCCAAATGCACCATTTGTTCACACATAAATAACAGAAGATATCAGAAACTACAACAAATATATACCAGTGAAGCTGCAACGAATACTGATTTTACCAGTAATTCTTATATTACTAAAAACTAATTCTAATTTGGTACCCAAGGGTAAGTTGCACTAATTTAAAACCTTGACTGTCAGGTAGTTTGGGCCACAAATTACTACAAAGACCTCTGATTCTAAAAGCACTTCGCTAAAGCTAGCAGGTTGTTTGTCTCTACAATATTTACCCAAAGTGTTTGCACTTACTGTGAGAGTGTTTCAAGGGCTCGCAGAGAAAACAAAGCTGGTACTAACTAAAGGTTAAATTGTTCGGCCTGTTTCTACCATGGCTGCGGGACTGATAGCAAATGCTGATCTGTTACTCAGAAATCAACCAAGCTAACAGCCTTGTGGGGAACACCTGCAGAGACTGGGGCAGGCCATCCTTCCCCCGTTCAACTTCCTAACTTGTAGCACTGGTCTTGGGGTCCTAGAGAGCTCTTTGCTCCCCCCTAGGGCTTTTCTGAAGCTCAGTGTTCAAAGTGCTCTAATATTTCCATAAAATGAGAAGTGTCACCATTTCAAAGGCAATCAATCAGGGACAAATATCTTCAGAAACAGTACTCTCAGAAAAAGTATTTCTTGTGGTAACAAAGGTAAGGCAGAAGCCATGTATAGATAATAAGATCCAATAATAACTAGAATTGTATTTTCAAAATTGCCTCTGGGGCTGGGGAATATGGTTTCCTTTTCTTCTGTTTTGATTTCTGGACATCTGAGATTATTCTGAAAACTACAGTTCATGCTTAGGGAGGTGGAAGTACATCCAAAACCTTCCAGTTGAAATTATTGAAATTTTGATTTTTTTTTTAATGATATAAAAGGACACTGAGGAAAGATTCCCCCATGATGTCTACTCAATCTGAGAATAATGTTTAAGGAATCCTTTGAAATGAATAATTTCCTACTTTCCTTGTTGATTATCGGGATGCTTACTTAACTAAAGTTAAGAGTATACTTCTCTTGCAAGATCTGGGTCAAAATGAGAACTCAAATCCTTGTTTAGAGCACTGCTAAAGAAACAAGGAATACTTGGAGCTCAGACCAAACTGCAGAATATGATCTTGAACAATCAAATACTATGTGAAAACCAAAATTATCCACATATCAGTCTGTACATACCTTTTGTATTTAATGTAAGGTTTTATTGAAAACATATGAGTAGATTAACCATGGAAATTAACTGAAGATATTGTGCTACCTAAAATATGCTTTTGACTATTTATTAACTGGCGATAATCTACACTGCTCCACATTGCAATTCCATTGCAGGTGTTGCTGACATTAAGATGTATTACAAGGAAACTACAGAAAAAGCTGATTTAAATAGGTATTTCACATTAACTCAACAATATATGCAGTGCATAACATCTTTCAAGGGAATTAAATTGCACTCTTTTCAATTGCACAAATTCTTTGCAACTTCATTTTTGTTATAAATGAGGAGCAATGAAAGTCCAGTTAACAGTCACTTGGTTTTCTTTAATTTCATAACTTTCTAAAATTTTCTGATTTGCTCTTTAACTTTTCTTATTGATGGAGTCTAAAGAAGGAACTATAATTATGCAGTTAGACTGAAACGCATGGCATGGGAAGGGACAGTTACACTTTTTTGGATCAGCCATTCTTACAGCAGGAGCAAGCACAGCTGCTTTCAGACTTGTTAATACATTCTGTAGGGAATTAAAGCCTTGAAAAGGATGGGACTTGTGTGAATTTCCTCCCCCTCCACAGAGCAAATGGAGTTGGCTGTCCACCAAAGCTCCAAAAAACACTCCTGCGCTGCCTGGCAGAAGAAAGTGTGGCACGTGATTAAGGGGAAAATAGTGCTTTTGGGGCACTGCATAGGATCATCTTCAGCACAGGCAAAGAACCATGAAGGATGAAGGACAGAAAGGTGGGAAATGTGTGTTTGACTAGGTGAAGAAATGAACCCTGGATCACACTGTAATGCTTTTTTCTTTAGGGTCTATAGGCCAGGCCTACAGCATTGGCTCTCCATCTAGGTAAAGGTAAGATACATCAGGACTCTCAACAGATTATTTAGTCTATATCTGGGAAATGCATTTATTATGAAGTGTTAGGTGGTTTATAGCACCTGTGATAGTCCTCCAAGATGAGGTGAATTTTGTATTTTTTACAGAGTGGCAAAGCAGGAAATAACTTTAAAAAAAACCCAACACCTTAGTCAGTAGAAATAGAAATAAGAAGTTCCATGTAGGTCATCTGAAAAGCCTAAAAAGCAATCAAAAATCAAACTGTTTATCAGGCACACAAGAATAAGAACAACCTCAGTGCAAAGTATAATAAACAAATTCCTCTAGTAATGTCAGCTACACAGATGCTTTCTCCATCAATCCATATTTTGAAAGCTACACAGGATCAATGATGGCAACAGAACTTACCCAACTTCAGTAGTTCAGCAACGAGCTCTGTGTATTCGTCCACCCACCTCCCTGGAAAAAAAGAAGTGTTACATGTCAGGAATGAGTCCAGTGATTATCTACCAACACAGGAGCAATGCCAGTAACATTCTGGTAATGGCAGCATTAATGCTAAAAGTTTACATTTTCAAAAGTGAAAACATTCACAGACACAATCTGGATATTTTAACTGTCACAGGCCGCAGCAATCTGATATTGCTTAGCCTTGTGGCCAAGGCATTAAGCCACTGGTATCTATCTGCCACAAAGAACAGATCTTCTCAGCACCTCCCTAATAAACTCAAAAGCTAATCCACCAAAATTGGAAAAAGAGAAACAAGGGCCATGTCACTATTAGCAAATAAGAAACAAAGAAAAATGTTACTTATTTTGCTAACAATAGATAATGGAAACATTTTCTACTCTATGGTAAGACCAGAAAACAAAGCTGTAAAGTTTTACAGTAATTAAAATTCATAAAAGTCATTATAAATCCCAAAATATAGAGAATAACTTTAATTCATTTACTTGGTCAATCATTTCACTTACCTGTCAAAACAAAGCAAAACAAAACAAAAGTTCATGTCCACATAAAAAGTACAAAGCATCTACTATATGAGTGTAATCAAATGCAGGTTTGTACCAGAAATATAAATAGTACAGATGGGAAAAATACTTGAATAATGAAGTATTTAATGCAATTCCAAGGAAAATTAGATGAACGATTGAAAAGGATAGAAGTGTACACAATTCATTATATAGAATATGGTAACACTTGGCTAAAAGAAGTGTGGAGTTCCTCACTTTAATGAGCAGAGTCTTTGCTCCCAAATTAAAAATAAACAAATAAAAAAGATACGAGTATGATCTCACTTACTGGCAGTCGATCAAACTGCAATTTGTCCCAAGAGTTGGGAAGCCACTGCCTTGTAACATATCAAGTACTCCTGCTTATGGAACTGATCTGGTACAGTGTGACTCCTTTTCTGTCTACAGCAATTGTTTTTCCTAGCAAAACATCTGGGTTTATGGGAATGACAACTTAAGGGTTAACTGGAATCATAGCATGATGTTTAAAGTTAAATCATGCTCACTTCATTTCAGAGTCTCGTTGTACCACTGCTGAATAAAAGTTTGCTTCCTTTTGCTGAGGGTTGTACAGCCGATCCAATCTCAGTGCCATGCTGCTGATGTTAACAGCAAACTTGAACAGCTACACACAACAGTTTAAATCTCTTAACATACACATATTACCATAACTAAACCTGGCACTCTTCATTAATCATATAATGGCATGCTTCTTCGTTTACAGCCAGCTGATTAAAATATAAATATATTGTCCTGAAAATCACAGAAATCGCGGGCACCCTGCCATTGTTTCCAAATAGTGTTTTCTCTGCCTTGTTTCACTATTCAGCTATGTATTGCAGATTGCAAAAAATTATTAGAGATTCCAGCATAGAAATGGACAAAAAAGGATCCTAAATAAGCGACTGAAGGGCATACATTTTCTGTCATGACAAGGATAAGGCTTCAGGTAGAGAAGGCCTACTTCAGTGCTCTCCACCCTACTACTGCAGCATTTCAAACATAATCAAAAGAAACGAATTTGAATTTTTGATAAGGAAACCCCAAAAATACCATGATATGCTATAGACACCTATAGCTTTACATTTGTATTTACATGAGTCCAAACACCTAAAAATTCTTGAAAAATCAAGCATGTCTGTGCTGAAAACAAGGTTATTCCTTAGAGAATGGGTAACAATCTACAGATCTTAAGTCACTTATCGTCCAAGTCTGTGTGAATCTCACATGAGCTCTTTCTGAAAGGGTTCAGTTAAGACCCAAAGTACAGTTTTCATCTCTGACCCACATCTCTAAACATATCATTTACTCCGGGACTGTACCCCAATTCAAGTACATAATTTTGGAATATTTTTTAGGAAGGATGGCAATGGATGTATCACTAAGCTTCTAATCCTATCAATAGGCAAAAAATGGTAGTCACACCAACTTTGGAAGGTGGTTGAGGCAGGCAGAAGCTTCCAGTTTGTAGATGAATGTTTCTTCGCCTATGTTTCTGAAATATATATGAAGGATAAGAAAGGAACTTACAAAATGAGATTTTAACCATCAGCTTGTGAGGCTGATGAGCGAAAGATTTCAGAGTGCACAGACCATGAGTTATGAGGAAAGAATGAAAGGGGCAGAGGCCGAGATGGAAGTTTTTACATTACCTTGAAATAGACTGTTTATTCTCTTCATAAGAGGCATTTCTCATAGAGTATTCTTTTCATTAACAGAACATCTTTTCACGTCTTTTTCTTGGGATTATTTTAAAATTTACAACCCTGATACTCAGTTTTATTTACTGAATATCATTGTTCACTGAATATCTTACTGCACCAATACTGAATACATACTTGGCTAGTTACGAAGTTACAGATGCATGTTCCACAGCTTCATTTTTAAAGCATTGTTTTTCTACAAGACAATTTGTCCAACAATTAACAAAATAATGGGCTAGCAAAGGTACTTCTTACATTGAGTCCTTAAAATCCAATGTTGTACTTTATCTCTATAAGGATTTCAAAAACTTTTGAGAATATGCCTCATGACTATTGCTGCACTTACCCACACAGACAGCTAGGAAAAAGTCAACATAGGCTGTTATGTAGAACAATTTACAGGTACAATTTCCAGCTAGACTGAAGCAGATTTTATTTGAAAAAATGGGGCTGAAGATAACCTGTTTTTTTTAACGTTTTCTTGTTCTTAAGGCACCTGAATGGCCATAAAATATTTTCAATAAAGAAAAATCAACATATGCAAAGGTAGCATTCTGGAAATAGATTTAGAATATTTTGTGATGGAGTATCTAAAAAGCTGTCTCACTAGGAAAAGCCACTTCCAGTCTTTTCCATATACCAAATACCCCTGCTACTAAGCCACAGCCTTTATCCTTTGGGATACATCATTCACTAAATCCTGTGTACAGCCTCAGCAGCCTCTGCATCAGAGAGTTCCTTCACTACCTACCCTGCATCGTCAGACGCCTACAAAACCAATGCAAAAGCCAGTGGATGATATCAATGCCTTGTCTGGTCTCTAAAAAGAGACCACACTAAAAAGTGTCTCCCTCTACTTTAAAAAATAACAAAATCCAACCACATTTCATGCCATGGAAACATAATTATTATTATTATTACTGGATCATTATCTAAATAAGCAATGGTGACGCACAGAAATAGAAACTTTGAATTTATCTTTCATTCACAGTCCACTTTTAACAATTAGAAATACCATTTATTAATTTATAAATTGAAAAGCAGAATACAGTGTCTGTCCATTATCCACCTAGATAAACTCCTTCTGCTGAAACAACTGATAAGAAGTAACACAAAAAATACAAGAAAAATCCCATGGAAGGTCAGGTACTGCATGCCTAATTCTGTATGGGGATGCAGTCCTATGTAGCAAGAGTGATACAATATAAGAATCTTTTACAGAATGGATTATTATTTCTCAAGCACCATAAGGAGTCTTGCACACCATCAGACAGGATTAGTGATTATTCCTCTAATACTCATTGTCTACCAGTGCATATATACTGCTACATATTTATTATAAGCTACATGTTTAGAGTTATAATTTATGTACATATTTACACAATTTTTCTTGGAGAATGGCATTTTGCTGCCAACTGAATGCAGAACCAGAAACCAAGGGCTTCTCTGTTCTAACCTTCACTCCAGTAACAGTTCTTGAGTTTGCAGCACTCAGCAAACCCCTTCCTGCATTTGTAAAATGAAGACAGAAACACCTGCTCGCTTACCTAGAGAAGCACACTGGAAAACTATTTGGCCTTCAGAACAAAAAAGACAAGTCTGACAAATTCACAGTGAATTTGGCAAGGAAATACTGCACAGTGCACTGCAATCCCAGTGTTGCTTTGGCACCCTGTGGCATTTTCCCTGTATGCCTTCCAGGCTGAGTTTAAGTTTCTGTTTGATTTCCAAACCTGCAGACAGTTATAGCTGTTAAACTACAATCACAGAATTTGTCTCCCTGACTTTGGGAGGATTAATTAAATGCCTAAAGGTAAGGAATTAACCAAATGCTTGTAGGATGAAGGCTTCATTTGGTGAAGGGCAAATTTTCTCAATTGATAATGTATAAATAAAAAGAATGCCTAATTTGCTTCCATTACTAATGATTTATATACTATATAATTGGAAGCAAATTAGCAATTTATTTTAAATTGTTTACATACAAATCTTATTTCTTTTAAGAGTAGAAATCAACAGCCATTTCTCTTCTAATTTGATGCTGTTGTCACATAATACAAAGACTAAGCATAAGGGGCTTTTTATTTTACATTATCTCACTATGTACTGAACTTAAATATTTGATAAAATACTACTTAAGAGAAATAGAAACACTATTTAGAAATCAAGTATTCAAAAAATAATAAAAATAATCAAATATAATCTCATATTTTTATTAATCTAGGGCAGTTCCATATTTGATGCACAATAATTTTAAAGGACCTTTTTAAAAAGTATTTTGAAGATACTGCTTGTATTCTTCATAAAAATTACAAGAAAATGGTTCATGTAACTGACGATGTTATCACATGTATATATATAGTTAACATTGTTTTTATGAAACAGTCATCATATTCCTCCAAACAACCTGATCCTTTCTATTCAAAAGGAAGTAAAAATGTCTCACAAATACCAGTTAAAGACTGATTGTCTCAAAGATGACTCAGTGAAAAATAATGACATAGCAGAGTCTTAAGACCTTATATTTGTGAAACATGACACAGGTGATCAGCAGGAGTTCACAGAAATCCAACTACACTGTTTTCACAGCAAGGTTCAGAATAGCCTGATTTTCTTAAGCCTCTTTTCTCAGCCTCACTCCTCAGCTGAATGTATGTGAATATCACTCGGGGTCTATCACAAGTTAAAGCATGATTACTTGTGTGTTAAAGTAGTATGGGCACTCGCCACAGTCAGCAAAAGCAAAGTTCCTACCGTTGATCACACGTCTTTCAGAGCTCCAATTCTTGCAAATAGCATGACACCACATCCCTGGGGAAGGAAACAGAACACATGAATAAAAGAGGCTTCTTGTGAGGTACACAGTGAAAACAAACCCCATCAAGGCACTGCATAGATTATCAGACCAAAATATCACAAGCAAATGGCCTAGATGGAACTTTCCAAGTTTGTGGGCAGAGGGAAAATAACGGGATAAACTACCTTCCCTGCCTTCCTGGATTTTTAAAAAATGTTGGTATCACTACATTGCATCCCTAACTACAACTTCTTATGACTCATGGGAATTCTTCTCACTTGTCCATGACAACTATATCTATCGTAATCTGTAAAAGAAAACCTAAAAAAAGAATTTCCTTTGAGTTTAGAACATAAACCCCTTTTCTTCAACTGCTCTTGGAATAAGTTCTCTGATCTTGACTGAGCAGTAGGTGTTGTCACCTTCTTCTATCTTGTGGTGACTGAAGTTTGTCCAGGAGACACAATTCTCTGTTAAATTCTTACCACTCCTTCACAGAAGGCATCAGTTTGCACAGAAATTATTTGCAAGAATACAAATTGCCTTATTTGCAGCCAAATTAGGAATAAAACAAAATTCAGCGACTGTGAAATAGTTGCTCCTCTCCAACCATATAATGGTAGGATATATTAATGTACATGGCTTTCTCTCATTTGGGGGGTTCATACCAGTCATGAGATTTTTGATATTACATGCATTTTTCAAAAGTCCCTAGAAACGGTGTTCATAATTTGAAAGATAATATAAAGAATTTCATCTGCTAATACACTCCACTGCTGAAAATGCAGTGGACTTATGCCCAACATACTGCAAGTGGGAGGTAACACTGAATATTCTGCTTGACAGAAGCCAGGCTGCCTAAGGAACACTCTTCCATGCAGTTCTGGATCCAAGTCATTCCAATATTGTCTATTTTCTAAGAAGACTAGATCCTAAACGGAAAAGCTGCTGTTAGCTGTGTGTTCATTAGACTTGGAAATGGAGAGTCACTCTTCTAGCCCGGAGTCAGAAGGTGGGCTATCTTGGAGGCAGGGTTGATAGCTTTTGAATACCAGATGAAGTCTATAGATACAAGACTGGTGTCAAATGACAACAGCCTTAAGCAGATGGATGACAGTGTGTGAGCACTATAGGCTGTTGTTAATTTACTAGCTAGAGATAATGCTTCTATAAAATTAAAAATGAGTCACTGGAAAACAGCCTGAGAGGCCATAGCCTGCAGATTTCAGGCCTCCTGGCAGGCCTGCATTGTGGGGGATATGTTTTTATAAAATTACGAAAATTAAAATTGCATGTTAGAGAGAAAGAAAACGTAATTGTTTCTCTTACTAGCTATTAAGCTGCACATAGTTTGGATTTGTAATTCACAAGTACATATTCAGTAAAATGGAATAAACTAGTCATAGAAACTCATAGACAAGGTACACATGAGTAATGCAAAGTATATATTTTAATGAATTTTCAAGTGTCAAAATGTGGCATTTTTGTCTCGAACTGTGTTTTCATAATTTTAGCATGACCATATACATAATCTGTCCTTTTCACTATTGCTCTGCATAGGACTTTTCAGTGCTATTGGGTTATGTTGGAAATAACTTTTCCTCTGCTTTTATCTTGGAATGAAAATTTGATGCCACACTTTGTGCAAGACTGTCAATAGATTTAAGTATCATAACACAGATGAGGCTGTGTTTTCTTGCTTCAAATGCAAGCCCAGACACCAGATTCAATGTAAAACTTTTGTGAGAGTCCATTTTGATAAAGAAGTAACTTTATTGCCAAAGGCAAAAAAAGGAACTGTAAAGAATAAATACACAGGTCTTAGCATGGTTCCCATGCTACGACTTACTGGGAGCGATATTACTTACTATGCTATCTAGAACTTCCTGGACCACTCAAGACCATCTAATCTTAAGAAAACAGTGAAAAATGCAAACAATCTGCCTGCCAGAGAGGCTGGATCTAGCTGTCTATATAGGCAAAACTGTTCTTAATCCCTACATGTACTTATCAAAGGCCCTGAAACCATTAAACCCACTGACAACCAAATTCCAACAGATGTGAAAAACACGCTGTAAGAAACATGGTTCTAACACCCAGACAATTCCTTTAATATTCTGATCTAGCCAATGTAGAAGTAACAATGCTTTACAATTTTTCAGTACTTTTCCTCCTACCATTGTTGGTGAATATATCACTTTGTACCCATTACCCTTAGAATCCCAGCTTAAAGACACAAAAGAAACCACATGATAGTTAGTGACAAAGTCAGAAGAAGCCAAACTCTGTAATGCCCATTCAGATTTCATGTAGTTTTTAATCCTCAACCCCAGTGAGGTGATGTAGAATAGAAAGCCAGGTTCCAACCCACCCTACACTGACAAGTCCAGCCCTATTACTGATGGCTTACATACATGTGAATGACAGCAGAATTAAATATGACATCTGTAAAGAGATGTTCTTCAAAGCTTAAAAAGAGATGCGAGGAAGGAAGAGGAAGAATATGCAGACAGTGAATTAGTTATCCTGCGTAATACACTACAATCAAGGTCACATGTAAACATTTATGTATATAAATACATAACCCTACCCATGCAATATCATGCTGATTCTTTTCAGATAGTGACCTCTGCGCAGCAACAGACATTTCTTCAGCTTCAGAAAACTTTAATACAAACGTGTCTACCATAGAGACTTCAGTCACAAACACATCCAAATATTACAGCGCAGCACCTCTCATTTCCTCTTGAAGGTGAAAGACTGACTTTACAAAAAAGTTTCTCTTTTTTCAGTCCTATGCAACACCACCTGTCTCATCAGCAGGACCACTCTAAAGGGATGGGCCTCAAGGCACCTCAGTCCCAAGATTCTCCATGCCTCATTCTTCATCCACGCTGCTAGTAATGTACCATCACTGGCACAGTTACACCTGAACACTCTGGTGCTGCCAAACACCTGGCTTTATTTTCCACTGTCCAAATGAAAAATAAGCATAATCTGCTATTTGAGGATACAGCAAATGAGGGAGTTCATGACAAATTGTGTTGGTTTATGCAGAATAGTGATAATAAGATACAAATGAGAATTTTTTGCTTAATGAATAATACTAATCACGTTTCAACAAATGCTGTGCCCTTCTAATTAGAGAGAATGCATAAAATCAGCTTAATTTATTTGTGACTAGTTATACATAGTTTAAATATTTACTAGAGATTTACTCTAACGTTTGAAATTATTTTAAACAGCTCTTGCAGTAAAAGCAGACCTAGTAACGTAAAAGTTACAATTCTAACTTCTGCCCTCCCTTTCGTTATGCAGCGTGTGATGTATGCCCTCAGTTTTCAAGAAGCAAGAGAAAGGATATTATTGATTTACATGCTAATTCTCCAACTGTTACTAATTTTCTTGATTCCTGCTTCCAAAGTTGCACTTCCAACATTCATCACTGTAGTACACTAGAGGGGCTGAGCATCTTTTTCAATAAATTACAGGAACTATGACTAATTATAGTGATATTAACTATGCAAAGTAATGTGTAACTTAAAATGGATACGTTTATCATTTCAAATTATGCTTTTGACTCTTGATGGCCTAATACATGGATGCTAATATTTTTCCCCTTTTTTAATACAGATTATGAACCCTGCTATATTTTTTTTAAAAATATGTTTCACATATATAGGCATACCTTGTGAATCTGATGAATGGAAACAAATCATTTACATCTCATGTAACGCCTAGTGGATAGAGGACAAGATTAATACCAAGGGCAAGTAGGGCCAAATCCTGATTGTTATAGCAAAGGAATGAGGATTCGTCTTGAGCAGTGCCATCAGAAGGTATTTGGCCTACAGGATTAGCACCCTATTTTTTTATGTCACCCTAATGCTAGGAAGCTAATAGTGCAAGTTGCTCGGCTGAAAATACTAGCAGAATCAAGCAGTCAAAGCAAAAAGAAGTGCAATTGACTTTCAACAGTTAGAAAAGTATGTGGCAAAGGTTTAAAATACAGAAGACTTAAAACAATGGCAGTGCAGTTGTGCACGTGTAAGAACTCTACACAGCAGCAGGACTTTTTAGCAGCACCATATTGTTGCAGTTTTCCTTCCAATGTGGACCAAACACAGCCTCTGTCTTCTCAGTCATTTTCACATTACCTAGTATTTCACAGTACAGATATATAGCTCTTAGTAAGCAAATCAAATTAAGGAATAAGGTAGACTGGTATGTTGCAGGGACATTGTCAGAGAAACTAAAGCAGTACAGAAGGGCAGTGCCAAATTTCTTTACAGAATCTGCAGAAATTGACCACCAAGACCAAAGAATTGGGACAGATCCCTCCATATAGTTAGACTATTATTTTCCACTATATCAGAATAGTTTAAGGGATATTCTTTAACAAAAAAACCAAACCATGCAGACATCTCCAGGGATTTACCAGAGGAACATTAGGACTTTGGACCTCTGCCATTACTTCCCTGCTTAGCCAACATATTCACTTCTTCTGAGTTTTGGGATGGGTGCTCTAGTGTATGCATTATACTTACCCTAAATTGTGTCACTCTTCCCAGGCATGTTTCCACATCAGAGATGCATCATAAGGGATTTGACCACTAGTTTTCTTAATCAAATTTGACTCTCCTGAGGTCCAGAGACTTCACTCTGGCACTCTCTCATTTCCCTGAGTCTACTGAGCTCCACTATATCTTGGTCATGGCCATGGCTACCACTGATTACTGCATGATCAACAAAACCTTTACTGTTAGTAGGCAGCAGCAGATCCAGTTGTGGATCACCCCAGCTGGCCTTTTCAATATCTGAATCAAGAAATTAACCCTGCCACCCTTCAGAAATCTTTTTGTCTCCCAACATCTGCCCTTTCATCTGTTGAAGATGTCTGTTCTTCCAAGGGTAAAGGAAGCATAAATTGATGTTGTCTTGATTTAAATGCCTTCCAAAATTATACAAAAGTACGTATATTTCAGTTATGCAGTTTAATAACTCCAAAGTGGACCGTTTGCATATATTTATAATGGCATTTCAGGCCACTGGACAACAGGCAATAAGTTACCTCACGATTCAGTGAAACATCATTCAAAAGCTTCAGCACTACTGCACAGCAGAGTAAATCAAAGAACAACAGAAAACACAGGAGTACTACCAAAGAGCTTAGGGGTAAATATCCCCATTCCTGTATCGACCAAAGACCTGAAAAACTAGCACAACGTTTTGAAATAAAGCTGGAGAAGGTTTGGAGAAGAGTTTGTTGAAATACCATCATAGCTGGATTTTTGATTCCTTGAGGTTTGAGTAAGTACTGTCTAGTACTTCTAACCTATTGTTACTAATATTTCCAAGTTTCTAGGTCTCCTTTCTTCTCATCTTTGCTACTCTGGAAATAGCTGGGTCTGCTGACTGCCAGTTTGGTGTTACTGTCTGTACAACCCTTTAAGTCTTTTCTCATCAGCAGAAAATGAAGACTCTAGTTGGGACCTGGACATGACCAATAGCATTAAAACATAAATCAGCCCCATTTCAATGATACCCTTTTGTGGCTGAGCTGTTTGTCCATTATCTCAGCTGGGTATGAGATGAACACTCACTGAAGATAATTTTGGCTCTTGGAAACTATGTTGGTTTTATGAGAGGAATGGTCTTATGCTTTTATTGGTTTTATGTATGGTCTTACCAGAGGAAACCTTCTTCTCATAAGAGGAAATAAAAGGCTCATCCCAGAGGCCTTTAAGAAAGATCTTTCCCTCTACACAACTCCCAGGAGAGTTCCTGGCATTCCAACCTAACAGAACTGTCACTGAGGCTCCTCTTGCTTCTGAGGAGGTTGCTAGACCCAGGAACATCAGTGATGCCTGTGCTGCTTAGAGAGTCTATTCCCATTTTCCATCCCTCATCTTCCACTATTCTTTAGCTCATCATGTAGTCTTAAGACTTGACCTTAGTACAGCAGTCGATCTTCTAGGGTGTTTACAGAACCACTGCCTGCACAACACACACACCGCAGCTGGTCCCTAAATGCCAGCCCATGCCTAAAAGAATGGAAAGAGAATTTGCAAAACTGAGTCTCGAAAGAGCTTGAGTGAACTAATGTGCTCTCTTGAAACTCAAAATACAGCACAGAGAAGAAGCGCAGAATAATTTGTGCTGGAAATCACAGAAGGTCATCTCATACAATCCCTGCTCAAAGCAAGAGTCAAAAAGACAAGGCTCAGCAAAGATCTAAATACCCACAAGGAAACAGGGTAATTTGTTCCAGTATGTGATCACTATCACAAGAAAAAAAAAATTAAATCCTTATATTTAATGAAAATATTTTATATCCTAACTTTTATCTGCTGCCTCCCATCCTGCAATTGCATCTCTGAGAAGAATCTGTCTCTGTCTTATTTCGATCCTCCAATGAGGTAGCTGTAGACAGTAACAAGATACCTTCCTCCATGCCTTCTCAGAGACTAATCCAACTCTCACCTCGTATTTAATGAGCTCCAGAAGGATTCATATGCAGTGGTTCTGATTACTAAACAAAATGTAATTCAAAGAAGCTGTGGCAGAAGACAATTTCTGAGACTCTTTAAAATCAGAATTCAAAATCACTTACTAGCATCATTTACAATTTTAAAGCACAACTCACAGCTGTCCTAGTTATGTTCTTATCAATCTCTTCTGGACAAGTATTCTCAAGTCCTCTACCTCATCTAATGTTTTCTAATTCCCCTTTCAAGAAAATTTACTCTCAGGAAGTCATTGAGGGTTCACAATCTAATTAAACAAAAATGCTGTATGATAAACTTTATCACAGATGCATCAACCATGCTCTTTAAGTACAGCTGAGATTCTCTAATTTGAAAATTCCTGATCAAACTCTAGTCTGCTTTTGAAACAGGCAGTATGTCCAAAGCAATGAAAAATTAGGTTGTGTCCTTGACTGATTGACTGAATGATTTCAAGGGTATTGAGGCACAATCAGTGCTTTTATTTTAAGCCTCAAAGATACTCTTTAAATATCTGTTTGTGTATTTCTTGGAGAATTTATAACACCCAAATCTCCCACATTGAGAACAATAAGGTTTCATGAAAGACATGAAGAAATATAGCCATTTAAATTGCTCAACATCATTAAAATACTCCTAACTAGCTAGTTCTGGATGAAAAATACTACAGTTTCACAATAAATAACTGATTTTTTTCTTTTCAGTTTTAAAATATTAGTTCCTCTTTAGACAGACTTTATATAAGGCTTAAGTGGGATATCAATGACTGAAATATGCTCATGTTTTCTTAACTTCCCCAGAGAGCATTTTCTCAGACTCTAAATAAGAATATTCCAATGGCTTTGACTCAACTGCATTTCTGAACCTCAAGAAAGCAGAGTCTCTTCTCTGACATCTTCTTTTGATCTGATATTAAAAGCTGTTCAATTGCCTATAAATTCTTTCATTAGCCACTATAGATCAGATTTTCAGAGGTACTGTGTACCTGAACTCTGGCTTCAGGGGAGAGTATGCAGGATGCCTGCATCTATGTACAGCCCAACACCTTCATCAATTATATATTACACCAAAAGGCACCAAATCATCAGTAACAAGTGTTCTGCACACATGAAAATCATCAGGCCTAATTTACAATAATTCACGTGCTGAAGTGCAGCTGTGCCCTTGCTTGGTTACCTAAGCAAGTTAATTTCTTTGCTATAAAGATGTGGACTCAAAAGAGCAGGGTTGGCACCAAAAGCTGCTGGGCAAAGCTGTGCAGAGAGTGCAGAACAAGCAAGCAGTAGTTCTGGAGTTCAGAGCAAGGGGAGGGATTAGTTCCATGTTATGCATGTGAGGAACAGTAGTGGCAGTGTGCTAAGGAGATTAAGAAAAGGATACTACTATTTCCTAGGTACAGCACAACAGTTTCTGGAGTAAACATTCTTTGAAAGCTCATAAGTTCCTATGAAGCTCCCTTCATAAGAAAACGCTTTAAATGTTTAATTGAATACACTGATCGCATCTAATATTATCCTGACTCCGTGTTGCAGCAGCCCTCTCTTTGGGGGGTGCAAGAATTAATCTGCTCTCATTTAAGTAACAAAGCAAAAGGGTTTCTGGTACATTCTTCTGCTGTTTCTGTTAGCTTAACTCTGAGAACAGTAAGCTTCTACTACTTCCTTCTGCATGGCCTGCTAACTCCAACCTGTCCCTTACCCGGCCACCCAATGCTGTCTGCTCCTTGCACAACTGCAGGTCTATTCCTCCTCACAGCCCGGCCAGCAGACTGCTCACAGCCAGCTGACCCATCCTTTTATCACACCCCTCGTTACTGGGCAGGTATAGCTGTCTCTACTTTGATAATCAGCACAGCTGCAATTTGTTAGGCACAGGGCTGCTCACAATACACTCTCCTACAGACTCTGGCTGAAAGTTTGCTAAAATTCAACTTCCTATAATACTTGAATATACATGGACCCTCTTCATTTCAGTAAAATGATCCAATTTCTGCCTCCTTGAACCTCTCTCTGCACAGAATTTACATAAAACCATCAAACTCATCAAGACTATCCTCTGTATGTAAAAGCCGATTTCTGCTTTTACAGAAAGGCTGAACGCTACTGGTGAAACTGCCACTTCCTCAGGCCCAAGTTCTGTAGACAGTAAATCAGTTTGTTAACATGTAAGTCAGCCCAGGCTGCCACAAGAAGCCTGTTCCTAGCACTTCCATTGTTTTTAAGTTTGTCTATGCTCCCCTACACATCACAGCACGGCTGCTGAGCAAAAGCTCACCTTTGGCAAGCCTGCTCTGCTTATGCAGTGACTTCTGCTCACTTTTTAAAACTTACCTTCCTTTTTTGTACCAGCAGCGTCCTTCAAATCACGCTTCTTCTTAACAATTATAACAATGCTGATATAAAACTGTTCCCAAATGGTTGTGGCATCAGGTCCTACCCTTACCTGAATTTCTCCTGCTATGGAATACACCTAAAAAGCACCTCCTTGACAGATGTAAAGGATGTGAGTGGCCAGAGCTGCTCCTGCTCAGATGAGCTGGTATAACATCCCAGAATTCTGTTCTACATAACTTAAAACTTCAGTTTAATATATATCAGTATCTGTGACTAAATGGTACCTCAGTGTTACGAGAGATATCAGACTATCAATATGCACTCACAGCATGCATTCCAGGATACTCCAGTCCAGTTTCTGCTGCTGATCCCGCTTAGCATGCTAATTCCAACTCCTACTAAACCAGCAGGAAGACAAGGCCCTAACTTGTTACAATTCATTTCTATATTGCTGAGGCCATTTCAGCTCACTGAGATGTTCATCCAGAGAAGTTTTCATTACTCTTTGGTTAATGTGGCAGTTAATGTCCTTGAGCTCCATGTTCCTGTGTCCATTTAAAAATGTGGGGAAAAAATGGGTTGCCCTTATTTAGGATACAATCTCACAGTCAATCATTTGAAAAATCTTCATTTGCAATTGCTCGAGTGGATAGTGAAACCATTTCCTGAAGGATGCTGCTTGCCTTTCAGATTCTTCTCAGTATTAGAAAGGCTATGTTAACTCTGGATCACTGTTCTTTAATAAAACAGCACAGCAGTAAACACCAAAAATAAGAGTTTCATGCTTAAGGTACTACACATTAGAAAAATGTAATGTTCTATTGATGTTTCTTGCTGTTTTATAGTTACCTGATATATGTTGGACTTTCAATCCTTTCTATGCCCTGAGCATTCATTACATTTACACATTTTACAGTTCTCTAGTAATTTTGCAATACATTTTCCTGAATCAGCTGATGACATTTAATGGAATGTTTAAGACACAACATAAAACCATAAATGCTTTTGCTTATTCTGGAGAAAAAAAACTATGCATGTAAATTGGTTTTCATATTAAAAAGTATGTTAGTGTACCCAGCATTTTTGCTTTTGCTATACATATTAAAATATAACTAAATGCCTCTTATGCAATACTGCAGCATAAGTACAAATAACAAGCAGTTGTACTTTACAAGAAAGCTATATGATTAAGGAGCTATTAATGAAGTGAAACAAAACCTCAGTGCTAGAATGTAATAGTCCATGAAATTCTTATGGGGAGAAAGAGAATCTGCAGTGAATAAATATTAAACTAAATGCAAGAGAAAACACAAAGCAAACAAAAAAAAGAAAGCATTTTTAAAGCAAAAATTTTGGTAAAAACTGCTGACTACTTAAGGAAAGTCTATTTGCATACCACAGGGCTCCATCTGCTGTGGAAAATATAGGCTGCAAGAATGATTTAATATTTAATAGAAGTAGTGGCCGTTGTTAATTATAATTTGCACATTTACAAATCAGCACTGATAGCAATACAAATTATGAAATATAAGGGTGTTATGCTGGATACTGGGGAAAATAAGATGACAGACAAAGTTAATGGAGTATCCCTAACAACAGCTCTGTCAGAACACATCAGAGAACTAATCCAGTTACAAAGAGCCTGCAATGGAAAATCTATTTAAAATATTAAAATGCTGTTTGGTAAAAGCTTTTTCCTAGTGCATTTTACTTAAACAGTTGCTTATTGCTCATGGGTCATTAGCTGTACACCCAGATGCATTCTACAAACTGCCGTTTAAAAGAACAGCAGAAATTAAATAAGAAATAGATTCCTGCAGCATTTTTCTTGAAATCTACTATCATCCTACTGCAGATTACAGACAGAAAAGTAGCATCAGCTACTTCCAAGATAGGTGCTGTTACTGTTATAATAACTAGACATTTTGTTTCATTAAAAAATAGAAAAGCAATATGCTTTAGAGAACTTGACTCATTTGAAAAATTTTCCATCTCTGGAACTCACTGCAAGTGGATTAAGAGACCAATATACAGTGAAACTAGTTTCAATGCTGCAAACTTGGTTCTAGTTTAAGACTTAACATTATTTCGATTTCAACACCAAAACTATAAATACTCTTATTTAGTAAAACCACAGAAATTACCATTGATTGTTTTCATTAATCTCACTTTGCTCATCATCATGTAATATGGATTACAGATATAAACTAAAAGCTATAAAAAAAGCTTTAATAGCAACTCTGCTCTCTGAGTCATTCATGCCGCTACTGATTTCTGTGTTTTCACATCAGATAGGTGGTCTGTAATACAAACCATGAGGTAACCTCAACCTCATTTAATTCAGCAGATAGCTTAGGGTTTATGTCAACTAAGATACAAGGCAAGAGCCTGTAATATTCCCAGTATACAGTTCATTATACACATACAGCTAATTGTGCTCCTATGGTACAGACAAACCATACTCTACAGAAAGAGATACAATAGCTGTCTCCTTAAAGTCCAACAGACTAGCAAGTACATATTAATCTGAAATTCTGGCCATGGGTCACCCTAGACTGATCTAGCAGTCTTTAGCTCACAAATCTGCTGGATAAAGTCAAGAGTACCACATTTTAGCTGCAGCTTCTTTTGTCCGGGTATTGTAATTCTTTTTATTTCATGTCCACAGAAGGAAGGATGTGGAATTAGACAATTAGATATGCTGATGGAAATGGTCTGGGGTAATCAAAACTCCTGTTACAGGGTCACAATACACCAGTTATGACAGAATCTTGAACCTACAACTATCTTTCTGTTCTTTCTGTTGTTAGTGAATATTGTTCATTCTCTGATCCGAAGAGCTGCATTTTGTCTTCACCTGGTTACTCATACCACTAGCTGGACAATTAAACAGAATTAACACTTGTTCTGCTGGAGTGCAATTTAAGATATGCTTAGATGTATTAATTTGACTTATACAGTGTCAGCTACCCTCCAAAAATGTTATTCTTGAGCATCAAATAAAAGGCAGTATTTCAATGCTAAAAACCATACGTTCTAGCACCCATTATCTGCTCATTTCCACCTCCTCAATTCCTCCCCTCAGTAGTGGTTTCAATAACTAAATCATTCTCACACATCTATGCCTGCAAAGAGGAAAAATAGACTGCTATTTCTGACTCTGAGTCTCTATTTATTGTGCAATCAGAAAGGTGATTATAATATTATCAAAATTAATGCCCAACAATTGCATAATGTTCTCATGTTTAGATTTTTTACCAAACTACTTCTTTGTGCTTTTGGGGCTCTATAAGAACTACCAGATATTTTACAAGATGTGTGATGATGGGGGAGTTTATCCAAAATTTTAGGCAGCCTGCTCTATGGCAAGATGCCAAGACCTCATTTGACCGCTGATGTCCTAGTCTATAGTAGTTGAGGGCAATCTCTGCTTTTTGTTAGGCAGTAATTCTACTTCACAAAGAAAAGTTGTCACCAGACACAATAATGATTGCTGCAAGTTCCTCTCTTTCGCAAAACACAAAAATCTCTGATTAGCCCAAGAACTAAGAAATGATAAAATAAAGATAAAATGATACAAGCAGAGAATGCAATTCTGGTTTTATGAAAACCAGACCAAAATAACATCACTTCCAGATATTTTTACATTCTTTTTGTGTCATGCCAGCAATGTAAAGACTATCTCAGTATGTGGCTGAAAATGCCCTTGTCACCAGCAGCTCCTCAGATCCCCACAATACCTAGCTCACCTATCCCAGTGCATGAGTACTATGCAGAACAGGCCAAAGAACAAACACAGCAAGAATATGAAATATCTCTTCGGCATGGTTAGTGGAGCAGTTCTTCAGCAGCTGTTACTCTATTTAGTGCTTTTATCTCTATTTATACTGGAGACTGTTTTTTCCTTCAGCAATCTCTAGGGTCAAGACAGAAAAGCACAAAAAGATCACCCATTGTTTTTGTCATTGTGTGAAATGTTGATCTGGTAAGCACACAAAATTCCATCCTAAATCATAAAAAAACCCCTCATAAATGGTTTCCTAACCCATCATTATTCCATATATGCTGAAGATCAAACAAAGCAGTGTACAATATTCTATAGGAGTAGAGAAACAAGAAAATTGAACTTCCCACAGGTACTAGCACAGCCTGTGTTGCTCATCCTGGCCCAAGAATCTATGTCATTCCAACATGCACATGCTCATGTATTATGCCACGGGTCAGATCAAACAGCCACCCAAACTGCAATTTCCAGATCTGAAATAACATATAACTCCCATTTATTCTTCAGAAATCTCTTGCAGTAATGATTTTCACTCTGGGTCAAATATACCCTTAGCAAAACACATCGAACAAATTTATGGGTTTTCCTCTCAAGTCAGCTAAGCATTTTCACACAATAGTCCATAATGAGTATAAAGAACCTGCTCTATTTACTAGGCATTGCAATTTCTTGTTCAGAAAACATGAAAATAGAAACATACATAGTAAATTTCCTCCCCTACTTGGTCTCTTGATAGCAGCACAAAAGGAATAAATGATTGCACGGATGGCAAAGATGTCCCCTTTTGCATAATTACTGGCCAGGATAATGGAAGGTTCTGTGACACAGACATCACCATTTCTTAGACCTGTAGGTCGCATTTTCCTGAAAGACACCTAAAGCTCTAGTTTTTCCTCGGTACCTAAAGCTCTATTTCCATCAAGTACATTTTGTTGTAAAAAATAAATAAAGTAGTCAGAATGATCCTTTCTGAAAATCGACAGTCTTCTGCAGAATGACAGGCAATCAGCTCCATGGAATTTCATAGACTGTGGCATCCTACACACATCACAATTTACACAGTTCTTGCTACTAATTATATTTGGAATCCCAGAAAATCTTGGAAAGCCTCAGAGCTGGGGAAGTGCAATACGTGGACAATAATAATTTGGAGAAAAGTTGGGTTTGAACAGTGGCAGAAATGGACTTTGATGATAGATTTGAATGCTTCCTGCAGGCCACAGAGCAGTTTGGAGTCTAAGTCAGGCTGAGGTTTAACTGGTAGATATCTCCAGATTAGATATGAATGGTGTTCTAAAGATAAAAACCCCTCTCAGTACTTTGCCATCTGTACCTGTGATAACTGTATTTTAATGGTCTCTTGAGTAGCAAATATTTTCTCTGGATTTCTCGCTTTGAAGCTTCCCAATATAAAGTTTTTGATCTTTGCCACAGAATCCATGTGAAATTTCAAGTTACGATGCAATATACTTCAAGATACTAAGGAAAACTGAAGTTGCATTAATTCATTCACTGAATGTTTTAAACTTGCAGTATGTGGAGTAAAGACTGACCTGGGCTCTTTATTTCTCTGCAGCCTATTTCTAGCCAAGGAGAGAGAAACATGGGACAATCTTCCTTTCAGGAAGTACCAAGTTAAACCCAGAGCTTTTAGTTACAATTACACATGATTACAAATTCAGTTTGATGCCATTCCCCCT
>VWZN01014773.1:72489-82868 GCA_013396955.1 Regulus satrapa
TCTCTCAGTTTTGGAGCAAAATGATCCCAGGTTTTGAGTATGTTTGCACACAGGAAATATCTAGCATTGTGTAACAGATGCCTGAAAAATATGCATAAAGCTTCTTTGGAAAATACACATTTTACAGAATTTTGAATAGTTAGAATGTGCACCCTGGAAGAAGAACCAGTGCAGTGTGTGTAAATACAGCCTAAGCAGACCAAACCTAACTAAAACCAGCAAGCTACAAATACTGTCAATCCTATCTCTGCACATGAAGTGAGAGGGGGGATGGCTGAGGCAGCAAGGTTACCTTATTCCATTAGCCAGAAAATAATTTTTTTCTCACTAAAATCCAGTTTTAGTTTGGTGCAGTCCTCTGACCTAACTTGCATCCAGATAACCCAGCAAGGGAGATACACACTCTGCCAAATACTTGCTGATGGCAGATTCAGGAAGAAATCCAAGACCCTTCCCTTCAAACCCAGCTTTGTGGAGGAAGTTCTAGCTTCCCACAGTGAGACTACCTGTTGTTCTTTTGCCTTAAAACACATTCTATTCCTTGTTGCTTGGATATGTCCATGCTACTCCTGCACTCTTTCATAACATCCATCCTCTTCACTTCAAATCTCATTTTCACTACAATAGGTTTTCTTTTTCCTCCTCAACTCTCATGCTTTCCAATGAGTTCAGCATATTTGCCTGCTTTTCTCCATGCTCTCGCCAGCAGAAATTTCCCGTGCCCAGCATCAGAGTTGTACCTGTAGCTATGGGGACAATCCTATTCAGCATCCCTAAAGGCCTGGACCATGGTGTGCTCAATGCAAATAAACTCTTCAAGGAATGTAAAGAGCAAAAATCGAAACATATTTAGGATAAATTTTCACACCAGCATAACCCTGAAAAATTCCAACATCCACGGCAGAAAAACAACTTTCCAAAACGTATGAATATTCTTCAAGCAGACAGAGAAACTGGTTCCTCATAATTTCCGTCTATTTGAAAATTACCTTAGTGTTAAAGCTTATTCATCAAACATACTGTGTTTGGGACAGATGCTTGACATGGAAAATGCCAGCTAAGAGAGGGAAGTTTGGTACAGTTAGAATCTACTAATTCAGCAATGGTGAGAAATGACCATTAGCAGTGGCTTGGTTCTAAACTCTGCTGATTGTGACAAGAAAGATGATGAGAGTCCCACAGAACTGTGTGACTTTTCAATCGGTGCTTTCAATTGGTAGCAGGGACTCAGCGCTCGTAACTACAAAAGAATGAAGACCTTGCAATCTGAAGTGGACAGAGAATGAAGAATATGTTTTGTGTGGACTGGATGGGGAGGCCTGAATCTTAAAAGGCACAGACTGTGACAGTGTGAGCTACAGAACCGTGCAGGACTGGCTTCAGAGAACAGCAAGTTTTGGGCAGACATGAATGTGGAAAACTCATGCTTGGTCATCCATTAGAAATGGATATTACCAAAGCAAACGTTGTCCTCTGACTGTGGTCCCCTGCAGTTTGCACTCTAGGCAGGCTAACTCTTATCTGACAACCAACTTCTGCCTGGATAACATTTGAAAATGGGAGGATCTTTACTTTAAGAGTTGCTTTCTAATATCAGATATGCAACGAAAAATTGCATTGGAAGAATGTCTTTAAAGAAGAGAACTGAAGGAATATGTTCCTTTAATATTCAGAGTAAAGAGTACCATAACAAAAACTAGATACTAAAAATACTGTAAAATTTCTGTAAGAGAAACCCCAAACAAACACAAATACAAGAATTGAAAGTTAAAATCCCTGTCCTGAAATGTACACCTTATCTCTCAGCAGAATAAATGCGGCACTACCAGTGTAAAAGATGTGCAAGCAGACATAAAACCTATTCTTTTGAGTTTAGTTTTCTTGACAAAGTGTAGCATGTCATCATGAGACTATCTTATTCTATTATGAGAATTGGTAAGGCCTATTAGAAGTCTGTGGAAATGATCCCTAATAAAAAAACCTTCATAAAACAAGGAATTCTCTTGATTAAATTGTTATTGCATGAGTAGGCATACAGTAAATGTTCAACTCATTGTAGTTGAGAAAATCATATATATGGGCCAAGATATGCCTTTTAGAATTCATGTCTAAAATTACTAAAGAAGAAGATCATTTCTCCTGAAATAATTTTATTTTTCACAAGAAAGCAGAAACATATCTATCAGAAGGAGGATTATAACAAAGCAGCTGGAACACTGGAACCTCTGTAATATATTGCACATTTTAATCATGTTTGATACAACAGTCTTCATATGGATATCAATTACACTAATGACTCTTACATAATATCCCTGGGTGCCTAAGGGATGTGTATTGTCACCTCCCTTTTGTCATAAAAATAGAGAGTAGTTCTATATACACGCTAAAGTAGTTCCTTTCATTTTTATATAATGAATGAGTAACACTGTAAAAAAAGACATTTTACCCATATTAGTTTAGCAAACAGAAGAGATTTCACATATGACAGTGCTAAATATACTCTTAAGCTGCTAATAAAGACAAAGCCTGAGGGGAAAATTCTAATGATGAGCAATGCCAGAAATTTTTATTTCTGGATCTAAGGTAAAAATATTTCACTTAGGTATAGTCTTAGAGACATAATGGAAGAAATCAGATTTTCCAATAATTTTTATATCTAATAAAATCACTGGAATTAATTTGAGTATCATTACAGGACTGAAAAAATGCTTGTAAAGGTATTGTTAATTGCATAACTTGTCTGTGTGCACTTTATTATATACTGAAAACAGAGGTTTCATCTGTAAATGATCTACACTTCCCCAAACAATTGTCTAGAAAACACTACCGACTCCACAGTACAATACTGAGAGCTGGCAGGACACAAGACTTATTCTCAGGAAAAGAATCAGAGAACCAGATGAAAGTGAAACCAGATTCATCACGGATTTATGAATTTTAAAACATGCACTTCAGCATTTTCTCTCCCTGAGCTGGTCCTACCTTAAATGCCTGCAAAAATAAAATATCTCCTGCCTAGAAGTTTTCCTAATGCTTACACGGGGAGCACCAATGGGCAATGACAAAGGTGCTGTTAGTGTAGGCAGACAAAGAAGTGTGGCCTCACTAACACAGTGCTCTGTCCAGATTAATCTATCACAATGTGTTTTCCTCATCAGACCTCTGGCTTCTCTGACAACCTAAATAATAGCATGGCAATTAAATTTATCCCAACTTTTTCCTTAAGTTCACCTGCTTACATGCTTATGAGATTTTTATACATTTTTCTTTATCCCAAGTTCAAAGCCTTGCAATGGATCTCTCAGTGATAATTAAATCCCAATAATACTATGAGCTGGCAGGAATTTCAAGGCATTTGTACAAAGGGGAGCCTGGTAACAGGGTAGCTCTCCAGAACCATACATTGCTGTGTGATGCTGTGGAATTTGCTGTCCTTCTGCAGCCCTATTGTTTGAAGAGTTTTTTAATCATCCATAAAAACTAAAGAAACATCATAGGAACCTGAATACGGCAAACTAATTTGTATTCGTGCATGTTTTCTCAATCCTAATTTTGACCTTCCAAGATAATATATAAAAATACACGTTGGATTGCTTCAGATGATTTTTTTTCATTTGTAATTATTTAACATTGATTTTGATTCAGCTATGAAAACTGATGTGCCCTTCCCATTTTGAACAAAAAAAGTAAAACTTGAGGATATTTAAATATTGAAAAGTGGTGACTGCATATGCATAGCAAGTAACTACCTCTCCAACCTACTTCAGAAAAACTGTGTTTAGTAGAGTACTTGTGATAAATTATGTATTTATTGTAACAGGGTCAGAAGCTGTTACAATTTACTGTGCTTGGTCAAAGATTCACTTTTATAAAAAGTACTTCAGTGTCTCAATGTACATTTAAATGAGAACTTGGGTGCACCAAACACATTGATTTTCATGGGAGGCAAGTTAAACATCTGAGGTCAAATTTTGCTGTGACTTACACTGGTATAAAAACCCCAAAGCATAGTCATCCTATCAATTTCCATACATTTTGGTCTTTCCTTATAGACAAAAATATAAAAATGTAATGTGGAAGTTGGCACATATTTTGTAAGAACAGGTTATGTGTACATTGTGCTGTTGTTGTGCTAATGAGCAATGCAGGAGAATGGCTTCTAACAAAGCAATGGATGAAAGCCAAGTGGCAATAAGTGAAACACTGGTTTTGCATCTTATAGAGCTGAATTTTAAAAGTTGTGATTCATGTGGCTGAGCACACATCATGTGATTAAAAAATCAGTTCTCAGTATTAATTCTTTAATTTTTATAAACTTGCTACATTTTTAGTTCATCCTGCTGTCACCAGTAATAGCTACTGAAATTATTTACATTAAGGTTTTTTAGAGGTGTCCATAAGAAACTTCAACAATGTCACTTCTAAAGCAAACTTTAAAACTGGGAGAAAGAGGAAGTTCTTAATTCACAGAACTTTCCTTTCTGTGTCACTGTACATTTTGCTGAGGTTTTGCATAATCATAACCTCCTGGAAAAAGAAAGTTTCCTGTCTCTGCTGAGCAGTCAGCAATTACAGAATGTCAAAACATTATCTGCAGACCAACACTGTTTGTAATCTATAGCTGAGTCTGTGCCCAGTCAAAGAAATGGAAATACTGTCCTTAATGTACTGGGAGCCTCCACACCAGCCAGCCTGCATGGAGAAGACAGAAAGATGCCTTGGATCACTTTGTGGTACCCATCTGACCTAGCTCACAGCTCAAATAAATCATGCCAGGAAATCAGGTTTTTCCTACTGTGTAGTCATTTAGAAAATAATTCATTACATTTCAAGAATAAAAGTTCAGGTTTCAAGTTCTCCTTGGGGCCCAGGGTAATTGCTGGAGATCCATATAACTACAGAAATGTGTGTCTCTTTTTCCACTAAGAAGATATTAAAAAGCTGCTGTCTATGATTGCTACCCATGGAATGCATTGAACGAGACAGAAACCAGAAGAAAAAACTAGCAGGTGACCATGTGATTAAAGGCTCTGCCACAGCGAATATGAAAACAGAGGCAAGCCTAAGTATCGCAAGCAACGTACAGCCTGACATTTCCTAACTTACAAATACTTGCCTGCAGACTCAGCACTGCAGCACGACCACACTGCTTTCACAGTGCAAAGGTTACACAGTCTGTAAGAGTAGTGAATGCAGCGCAGCGGAGATGCTCAGGAGAGCTTAAATTTACTAACTCCAATCTTGACAGCTATCTTGCTGCAGCACTTTGAAACTGACTGCCTGCTGCAAAGTCTTCATGGCAGGTAGGGTTAACTGGCCCGCATTAAGGCTCTTGCTGCTATGGAAAGACAGCAAGAGTACTTATTTTAAAGTTGGCTTCCAGGCATTCATCTCATACTGCTGTCATTGCTCTGTTGACCGGGCCTTACTACACAAATGTAATCTAGGAATATTAATTTTAATATTCTTTTAAATGAAAATGTATGTACAAAAAATTTTTAACTCACTTAAGTACACAACAAAGCCTCATTTCCTCATAATTCTCAAATTTTCTCACCGATAAATAATAAATAAATAGCTTCTGTATTCAGTGCACGAGCTCCAGAAAAAGTCATCTTTTTCTCTTGCTCTAGGCTATATAATTGCTTCAGCTGCACTGTCTTCATCATTGTGCTAGCCAACGTATGGCGGGTTTTTGGATAGTAAAGGGTACAGCTACACCTTAAGTACAACTGGATGTCTGAAACACAGACTATATAAGTCATTAGACACTGGAATAGACACAAGATATTACAGTACAGCCTTTTAAATCCAGTTCAATATGCTGTGTCTACATGTGTTTGCTTTGAAGTACCTATTCCAAGAAAGAAGGATTAGCTAGTACAAAGCACTAATTTTATAATATACAGGTAGAGATGAAGAACATTACTGAAGGGAAGAAAAATACAAAATCCTAAAGCACTTCTTTGTAGACTGCTAAAACTTTCCTTTCCTTTTTACTAAGATAGGGGCCACAGACTTTTCTGGAGATACACCTCTACCTACTCTTTCCTGGATCAGAGCAAACAAAGTTTGATTTCTGCAAGGACATTCAGTTGAGGAAAAAATTAAAGCAAGAACTGTGTTTTCATTAGTTAGGAATTTCTTTTTAATTTGAATTTATTGAGTAACTGATTTTAGTAAATTTAACCTCATCCCTAGTCTTCTGTTGATATGAAAAACAGAGAAGGAATCAGCTTCAGTTTCTTTGAAGTTTCTGTATTGAATGAATTTGGCCACATTTATATGTTTGCTCATGTTTCACATATACCCCAGGTTACATTGATAATGCCACAGAAGCAACACTGACTTTATTGCTCTCACATTACACTGAAACTGCAGCAGAACTTGTCTGCTACATGTGTACTTTGGATTCCTGAGTTGTTTGATCACATTGATGAAGGGATATGCAATCAATCTCCTACTAAGACAGTGAGTAGTATTGGCCATAACTCATTACTCCATCAAAGGATTTGGCATTTCAATCGATGGGAAATGATGTGTGATCATTCTAATTTATTATACATCATTTCCCATCAATCGGTGTGCTGAAGCTTTGACATAATAAGTAGTTACAGACACTGTCAATCATTCTTGGTCAAATACCTCTGAATGCTGCCATTTGGTGCCCCTTCAGCTATTCATCCAAACTGCAAATATTCGCCCAAGAAATTCAGCAACCAGACTGTAACTAGATGTCCATAAAAATACTCACAAAAGTGCTTGGGAATATCTCAAAAGCTTCAAGAACATGAGAAACTGAAGAAAAAAAAAAGGCTTATAAGGAAAGTGCACTCTAAAAAAATGCATACAAATTGAGGAACCAAATCTGTAGTGCAACAGTGTCCAGCTTGGAAAAGACTAAAAAAGTGCAAGCTTCACTTTTGCACTGGATTTTGGCAGGACCCTCTGCTATGCTGGCCACCTGTTACTGCAAGAAGGAGCTAAATTCTGCTGATTTGTGTCAGCACAAATCCTTTTGTCTTCTGTGGAATTGTATGGACACAAAAACCAAGGCCACAATTAATCTTTCCCCTACTGAAAAGACTAAAATTCTTTGAATCAGCCCTGAGCCTTAAACATTTCTTCCCTATCCAAAAATTTCCTTTAAAGGAGACCTTTTTCTAATCCAGAAGTATAACAATACCCACAATCACTGTCAATTTACTTACTAAAGTAATACAAAACATGCATTCATTTATAATTTTTCATCTCTACTTGTTCTGGGAATCCACCTGGCCGCTACACCTAAAGGCCCCAGCACCTGTTTTCTACTAGATCAGTATGACACATAACAGTTAGAGGTACTTTTTTCACAGGAAAATATTAACCCACTTAGTTAAAAACAGTGGTTCTCCTTAAGAAATCACTATTCCTTTTTAAACCAAGCCTGAGCTTCCCTTTTAGAATTTGCCTGTATTTAATTCACTCTTTGGATATGGCATACACTGCCCACAAAGACAGATAATGCACTCGTGATAGCAAAAAATACAATGAAATGTTATCCCAAAACAACAGAACTACTTTCAAAGTCACAAAATTAAGCAAAAGCTATGTGACTTGTGTGACTCTACTGCAAGCCAGCAAACATTTTTAATATAGCAAGCCCACCTGTGATGTAGTTCAGATGTCAGACTAGCAGATTCAGCAAGCCAGCTCTAGCTCCACTGTCCACATTATCCCAGCCACCCTTAGACATTCTCCTATGCTTTTCTGGTTTTCTCCCTACAAGAAAACTCCTACTGTTCCTCTAATATTCTTCATCCTTTTGCCCTTTCTTCATATATGGCCTTGTCTTCCTGTGTGACAAACATAAAAGCTACTGCATTGAATTCCATGTAGCAATGTCTCATTATTGGTAAGTTGGTAAGAGATACTTTGCATGAAACTGCTACATAAAAAGCAATACATTGAATCCTTTCTCTCTGCCCATCCATCCTTCCCATACTTTTTATTAGATTTGTCAGTCTAAAATAATGCAATACTGGACAGCTTAATGCGGCCCCTAAATTGACCGATTTGTTTATTTATTCTGTTACTGTGAAATATTTTGATTTTCCTTTCAAGTTCTACTCAGCCAGCTCCTGTACACTCTTCCAATCCTCTTACCAGCCTCCATCCTGATATTCCCTGACTACGGCAGTTCCCTGAGAAAAGCAACCTATATCAACTACCAGATCTTGAAAACAAAAACCATTAATAATTTTTTAAAAAGGTGAAGTTAAAACTTTTTAAAAATATGCCAGTTTTTTCAAATATATTTTGGTGAATTTGTTGTGGTTTTCTGCAATAAATGTTTCTGAGAGAGGCATCAGACAGATTTTGTCAAGCAAGTTTACACTCAAAAGGAGCAATCAACAGCCCATTCAGTGACTATGTACTCACTAATAATTCTGAACTTACAAACACCAGTTGGAAATCTCATTTTAAGAGTTCTAGTACCTTCTCTTTCAAATAAAGAACATAAATGTTACTATATCTAATCAACATATACAGTGTGATATCTGAAATTAGAAATTCAAATAAATGCAACAATCTGCTTGCCAACATCTCCAGACCAAAAATTATTCAGATAAAGTATTTGGTGAATAATTTTGAATAGCAAATTCATTTGAGAAAATCAAAGCAGCTCATAGACAAATCAAAAATGAAAAAAGTTATACATGTTAAATCATTTATTATGAAGTATTTTTCATCTCTGTTTTCTTATTTGTTTTTCCATTCAAGGCAAGGACAGCTTCAGAACTAGGCATAAAAAGGTGAAGGAAAAAAAAAATCCACCTATCCTTTTTTTTTTTTACTTGGCATCTTCTAGTAATTCTTGAGTATTTACCTATTTATTGCAAAGGGAAGTAAAATGTTGATCCACCCAAGAAGAAAAACATTCACTGTAGTGAAAAGATTTTGTACAAAATTCCAGCCTGATGAGATTGGAAATGAAAGGCCTATAGGCCTCCCAAATGCAGGTCTGATAATTAACAGACTTTCAACTTTAGCTGCATTGCCAGGTGCAAATTTAATAAAAGATTATGAATGATAGATGAAGTGTACTTCCAGCAGCTGTTTGTAATCCCAAGCAAAAATCTTCATTAAGATAGTGTTAATGTTGTAAATGGTTATCTATTAATTTAAAGTATTGCAAAATATCAAACATTACTCATTTAGAACACCATGTTGAAAACTGAGCTAGAAACTATTCTGCAAATGAAGTTTTAAAACATGAAGATTTAATTCAGACAATTCAAAGTTAGAATTAATGTCAAACATTCTGCAGTCTGCAACAGCCTGTCCTGGGAATCAGACAAGCTCCTCAGGACCTCAGCTAAATACTCCCTAAATTTCAGCTGTAAGAGAAGGCTGTGGAGCCACTGGAATTCAAGACTGCCCCATTTTGTAGATCCACTGATGTGCAACAAAAATGTCCTCTCTGGCACCAGCTTTGCTAGAACTCCTGATGTATGGAAGATTCCAAACTCAGTAAGGAGGAGCACTAAGCAAAACCAGCTCTGCTGATATACTCAAGAAGGTACAGAAAAATCATGTCTTTTCTTATATTCATCTCTTTTATACAATCTTAAGATAAACCAGTTCTGCAGGGAATAAAAAGAATACACTGAATATGCCTGACAATCCCCCATTAATGGTGTAGAAATGGAGAGAGATGTGAACTCTTATCTGGAGGAGGCTCCCTTCTTGACCCACAGAGTTTATCAGTTTGTGACACCACCAGTGGATAGTGCTCGCCTTTAGGAAATCCCAAAAAGGCCTTTCTCTCCTAAAACTTCCACCCTGCTCATAGAGCTCCAGCCTCAAAAAATGCCATGAATGGAACATCCCCATTTGCTCCAAAATTTACTTCACACTGTCAAACAGCCATTATCTGCTATGCTTTGTGGGAAGGGTTCTTACAATGCTGCAGCAAGAAAAGCAGCGCATGGGAACACCTCCACCACACCCAGACCTGCTCATCAAATAGAAAGACCAAAAAAAACCCTACCAAACCAAACCAAAAACCCCAAAAACAAACAAAAAAACCCCACTCCCCAAATCCCAAAAAACAAACCCCCCCAAAAAACCCAAACCACAAAGCCCTCTCTGTAATGGTTTTGTACAGTGTATTCTCTGCAGTCCTTACAAGAAGACAGAACCCAACATCACCATCCATTAGAAAAATTCATTCAAGTTACATAATGAAAAGAGTTACAGAGAAAGCCTTAGGATTAATGTCCAGAATCCATGTTTTAATTGACATTGCTAATACATTTCTAAAAAAAAAAAAAAAAAAAACAAAAAAAAAAAAAAACCCAAAAAAAACAAAAAAAAAAAAAAAAAACCAACAA
>VWZN01014773.1:87802-134261 GCA_013396955.1 Regulus satrapa
AAGAGAGAATACGGCCAGTCCTATATATAGCATAACAAAATTATGTCTACATGCATACAATAGACAGCTATAGAAAATAAAAAACTATTACTATCCAAATGTCACCTTCAATGCTAAAAACATGAATTATCAAAATGGCCAAAACCACAACAGAGATATTAAAGGCAAACTCTAAGAGCAACAATGAAAGGAAGCATCTGGGAAATGTAAAAGTCAAACATTTCTGAAGTTTAAAACATCTTGTTTAAGAATCTGATAGTTGTTTATTGAGAGTTCTTAAACCTAAGCACTGTTTTGTTTACAGAAATCCCATACATAGCAGACTTTACATTATGCTGGGCTGAAAAATGGCAGTCTGCTTAATGAAGACAAAACAAATGTTCTTATTATGGACAAGACTCTTTCAAATATATCAACTGAGAGCCAGCAGCTGAATTTATAATCTCATATGACTATATTCTGCAATAAAAAAGTCCATAATTTTGGGAGTATTAAAACATCTTTGTTTACATGGCTACAACCTACAAAAGGCCCATGCTGGTGTCACAGGATGAAGCATGTGCCTGACCTCTCTCCCCAAGCCCAGCAGCACAGTCAACAAACCTCTGATTAAAGCTGAGAAAGCACTAGAGAAACTTGCTCCTGTTCCTCTCTCCTGGATCAGCCAGAAGTGCAGCCAATCAAGTTGGGTGTTTAATTATACAAGCTACACCCCAGAACTGTAACTCTACTGAGGAGAAATCCAAAATCTGCTTTATCCCTCTGTGCCATAGACCTTGTTTGCATGTATGATGCTGAAGGTCCCCATTGTGCCAGACAAAAACCACTGGACAAAATCCCACCAAGCACTGCCTTTCTCAGGAAATAAGAAATGTACAATGTATTTCCAGCAAATATTCTAACATAATGAAAAAAGCTAAGCAAATGTACTAGACTTGCAGACATCTTATAGAATCCTGGTTTTGCTACCAAAACCCTGCGAAAGTGGAAATGATTTCTGGCTGGACAGTGGTCAGAAGGCAATGCACAAAACATCTCACTGCACGGATAAAATCAATAATTAGACCTCAGGGACAGTGAATTCTTCAGTAAGTATAATTATATATAATAATCCACACAACAAACAACACTGTCTTGGTTTTTGACTGAAGAAATTAAAGTATTCTGAATATAATTCCAAGATGTGATAACAAAGTTTAAGGCACAAAACAAAACCATAAATATAACTTCTTTTTCAGAGTATAATTAGATCTAGTGTGGTTTTCTTGTATTTTCTTATGACTGTTTCTTTAGTAGAGTTTCTTCCATTGGCTTTTGTATCATAAACCAATTTAGAGACATCTACAGATGAATCTCTACATCTCTACAGAGAATCTGACTACTGAACTGTATTTCAATCTGAAATACGTTAAATGAGGAATTTATCCAGTGAATTAGCTAGATAACAGTGTATGAGACCATCTTCTAGTTCCAGATATGGCATTTTCTCAAAATGAAATTTACCATTTACTTTAGGCACTAGCTTTCAGGTGTTTTTTAATAAATCATCCCTTTTTGAGCAGGTTGTTATTTGGTTGATCATTATCACTCATAAAAGTGAAAAACAATTAAAAGCTTTCACAAATCAGCTTGTTCAGAAAAGTGCATGTGAAGAAAAAAAAAGAGCATTCTCATTCTTGATCACAGATAGCACAAAGTTACTTTACTATCCCCCTTCATTAGATCACACATCAATCTCCAATGTGATAATCTCTGTTGGGAAAAGTAATTATATCTGCATCAGTTATGAGCATGCTAAAACAAAGCCACCACAACTGAACGTTGTCAAAGGTGAATCTGCTGCTTTGGGTGAAGCTACATACAAGACAATGAGCTGACCCCACTGGTTACTGCTGTAGAAAAAGGAAAAGCTCAACTCTGCTCTCTGCTCACAACTCGGTGCTCCTTACCACCCACTCTTGTCTCTGGCTCCTCCCAGACCTGACTCTTTCATCTAGGCAAAATAGGGGAAAACTGACCCAGCAAACAAAGTAGAGAGGAAAGAATCCACCCACAGACTCACACTCAGCAAGTTTCATGTGTGACAACAGGGGGCAGGACTTGGAGGAGATCTGGGGAGGTAAAGACAACTTCCCCTTTTGGCAGTGATAGCACAGCTGGGACCCTAATTTGATCCTGAACTTCTCAGCTGTGCTTCTGCATTTCTGCAGCATTCAGAAACCAACGTACTTTGAATAGTCCTTCCTGACTGTTACATTCAGTCATCGCTCTCTCCCAGGCATGCCAGTGTTTTAGGTTTGGGTTTGTACATCTGCCCGGGAATTTCATCTCATTGCACAGTAGATGAAGAATAAAAGTGCCTAGGAATTATAACATTTAGTAAGTACTTACTTTGACTGCCATCTTGAAATCTAAATAACTTTCTAAAAAAAGCAAGAATTTGGGATCTTGCCTTCATAAATACTTCAGTCAAACACTACTAAATCCAAACCCAGTATACAACTGAGATTAGCTCAGCTGGTTAGAGCATGGTGCTAATAATGCCAAGGTTTGATCCTTGTATTCACAGAGTTAGACTCGATGATCCTTCTGGGTGCCTTCCAGCTCCGAATATTCTGTGAATCTGTGATATGATCAAGATAACATGCTTCAGTCTTACTGGCTTCTATGGCTGAAACATCTAACCAAACCTGTTTGATATGAACAGTGTCGGGACCTACCTCCATGGCAGGCACCAGCAGCTCAGGCAGCTGACCATTCCAATGCTTCACCTGAGCAAAGAGCAGCAGCCATTGCACTACACGGACACAGCTGCCTTGTACATCTCAGCTACTTCCACTGGGATCATGCATTTAGAAAGACAAGTAGTTACACTCCCGATAAGCAAACTCCCACTTTCTATTATTCTGGAAGACTTATTTTTTAATTAATGCAACGACTTGTTTATAATTCCTTAATGTTTTAAACAATCATGATTTTCATCACACTTCCCCCTTTTACTCACATGCACACACATTGTTTTACATAACATTTCTTACAGCCACTCTATTTCTATTTTATTTTTTCTTTTGAGAAGCTATTCAACATTCTCTGTGGAAGATGCAATATTGAATAAAATACACATATATATATATATATATATATATATATATATATATACTTTAGATAAACAGAAAAAGAGAGGTATAGCCCAGCAGAGCTTGGAACATATAATTTAGAAAATTCGGTGAAATGCTTCACAAACAGTTTTTATCAGTTCTTGGTTTATATTTTGATCAGTTCAATAATTATTTTTCTCTTTTTTCTGCCTTCCTCGACCCATTGTAATACATTTTAGCTTTATAAGAGAAAACACAGCATTTCAGAAATCTGATTGGCAGACATAAAGGCTGGCAGGCACAGAGGGTGTCTTTTTGATTTAATAACGATGACTTATATCGTTGTTTTGAAAGACCCATGAAACAGAATGGAGCTTTCCTTTCAAATCTAGTATTTCTATACCACTGCTTGTGCTTGGAAGAAGCAGCTCTATTTTGGCTGCTTTTGGTCTCTTTTGGAGGCATCTATTGATGCTTACTAACACGTTAATGAACAGCATTGCAGTGGTGAAAGTACTAGATATGAGGCTTTTTTTTGGAGCCTATTAATACTTCTCTTTTATCGGCCAGAGAAGATGCTGTAATGTGACACCTGAAAGTGTGCTGTCTCTGAAGTGCTCCCAGTCACCGCTGGACCACAGAGCAAAACAAGGGGCTGAAATGAACTTCATCACAAATAAGACTTAGACAGACTTTGCAAACACATAAAAAGGAAAAAAGCTGAGACTGAAGTTACAGGATAAAAGGAACGTTCCCGTTACTTTTGTCTTTAGTTAGGATTTTACGCAAAGTCTCTATGTTTCAAGAATAGTGCACCATTTGCCATATACCTAGACATCATTAAAAAGTAAATTTACCCTTTATTTATCAATAGTTCTACAACTCTATGTCTTGGGACACATATAGTTTTCTTCCAGACATGTGGAGCTGCTAAAAACTACACAAAACCCAACAGCAATATCTAACCTTTGAAAAGGAAAAGATTTAGACATCAAACCCACAGATAAGGAAGGGTTAACTTTCTTTTGATAGTGATGTTGAATTTGAGTCCCCAGGTGTGTATGGGGAGGAGTGATTTTAAAGTCTGTTTTATCTTCTGAGCACTTCAGGTACATCAAGAAAACACATGAAAAGGTATTTTGTCTCTGCATCAGCAATTTGGTCCAAATGTTTCCTCTCCTAGGGAACTGTAACTATTGTTTAGGTGATGGCTGGGTGGGAGCTTTCTACCACTCAAGAGATATCTTATCTCTTACTATGAAATGACCCTTAAAATTGTTATTGCATTAGATTATAATTGTAGTGTATTTAGCTGTGAAATTGCATGGACGTTTTTGTGTCTCTGCATTTGAGTACTCTCCCTACTTGTTAAGTCAAACAGCATTTTGTTTCCAGTGCTCAGTGCTGAGTATTTGTAGAGACAGAGGCATGCATGCACATGCACACTGTCTCTCTGCTCTTTCACAGAGAATTACATCTGCTTCTGCATGGGTTTTATTCTCTTTCAGATCAAGGCTCTCTGCTCTTTCCACATAGAGGAAGCCTTGCAATAACAAATAAGTATGTCCAATAACCTAACTATAATGGAAGTATGCTCAGAGGAAATTGATAGTTTTGCCAACTCTCATTATTTTCCTACAAATGTTGTGATATTTGCTATTTTTCTTAATGTCCTAACTGTTGAAATCATATGAATAAATGTGAATCTGAGCTTCCATGAATGTAAGTGACTAGATTTCTCAAACATGAAGTAAAGTCTCAAAATATTAACTAAATATACCCAAGACAGATAAAACAACCAAAGTTAAACTAAAAAACAATGAAAAATAAGTGGGGTGTTTAATTACATCATCATTTTAATATAATTTCTTAATTTCAACTCAATATTGAATACTTCAATTGACAAGTGGAGCAAATCGGCTAAATTCCTCAGGTAAATGCTGGGTGCTACACAGTACAAGGGGGACAAGAAAAGGGAGGAATTCTTCCACTTCGTCAGATTCCTAGGAAAGTGTTTTTGGTCTGGAGTTGGTGTAGTAGCACTAATCTGAGCTTCCCTGCCAAGTCCACCTTCGCTACCCATGCCTTGCTGTACCACTCTCCCAAGGACTGCTATGGTTCAAGGTCTGGACCTGGAGCTACTCAAAAAGCATTTACAATTTACTACCTTCAGATATTTAATTTTTGCTATGAATCCTACAAGTACAGGATATGGTCCTTCAGAAGGACCCAAAATTTTCTCTCTGTGCAAGTAAAAATTAGGTTTTATTTTTAATAGCTATGACAAAACTCTACCTGATCTGTGAGCTAGTACGTAATGGAGAATCCCCCAGCAATACAGAGAACCGTTCACAAAGTCTGTCATCAACACAGGATCTGAGAGGATATTGATTTTTCCATATGAAATTATTTTTTAAAGTAATTAATAATATACATAAAATAAATTCAATTTTTGTAACCCACCAATCTTGCAGGTGGGTTTTTGAGGGTTTTAAGCCCCAAAAAGGGTATAGGTGCTAAAGACTGGAATGACTGATATTTAGGAAACAAAAGAAGCATTTTCTTAGAAGGAATTTTTGACTGATTTTGTAAACTGAGAAAAATGGAATGATGTGCTTAGAAGACAGTGACTCACAGGCCTGCAGTCACAATCCCAGTCCCTCTCCCAGGATGCCAGAATCCCTCCCTTCGCACCGGAGGTGCAGGAGCCAGTCTGGCCCTCAGCTTCTCAATAACATTAACATGACAGAATTTACTCTATCTCACACAACCTCGGATTTAGTGGGAGACGGGTCATGCTTCCTCCACTCTATTTCAGGAAATCTTATTAGTCTACAATACATAGTTCTTCATGCAAATTCAATGAGTACAGAGAGGGAGAAAAACTAACAGAAAATATCTTACCAGATGGAGAAAATTGAAACATTACCCTTGTTTCTTTGCCAGCACAGATCCATTCTGACAGGTTGGAAATGATTTATGGTTGGGGGGAGCACAGAGGAATAGAGTATGGGGAAAGGAAACATACTTACACTAGCAGAGATATTAATTACTGTACAATGTTAAAATCTTTGCATTGTTTTGCATGCATGCAATTAGTTCCAAGAATTACATATGCAGCAATGTTTGCACACTGATCTCTGCATGAGACAAATAAACCTCGAGTATACGATGCATGTTCGAAATTGCTCTCAAACCACTGTAGAAGACATTTTGGTAAAGAAATTATACAATATGGCAACTCAAAAGCTGCAGTCAAGGAAACAGATTACCTTTGAATATATGAATAGGTAAATACTTCGGCATGTCCAAGATTAATACTAATCATTACTATTTTAATATAGAAAATGTTATGGATATTGCTACACAGCAGCGATCAGGCAGATATCTAGTCTTTGTAAATTAAACTCAGATATTCTTCTGCATCTAATTGATTTTTACATTACATTAGGCAGCCAAGGCTGCAACCTTCCATGACATAGTATCTAAATAAACATTTATTAAAATATTTTAATTAGAATAAGAGGGAAAATACAGTTTCCAATTATGTTTTCAGAAGGAAAAAAGTCAGACCTATTAAGAATTAATGTAAACATAAGTGTAATGTAACATTTAAATGCAACAATTATGCCATACGATTTATACAATGTGAGTTATTTCTAATTCCTAAACTTTTAAAAAAGGACTACTTATACTAATGCATTCATTGCCTCTTGTATCGTACGGCTTTGACTCAAAAAATAGTAAGAGGCACCCTAGAAAGTGAATAGTGATTCTACAAACTGAGGCATATCTGTGTTGAGCAAAATTTATCTTATAGATGCACAAGACTTAATGATCATTAATAACATTGCTCTGCTAGAGAAGGAGCTCCTCCTGCTCCAAAATGCGGAGGTGCTTTGTCTGGTCTGGCTGTAAATGACACAAGTGACTGACTGGGCTTCTGCCCTGGAATTCTAACCGGGCAAAAATCTTATTCCCAGGGGATTTCAAAGAGATTGCTAAGAGTCTCCAAATGACTTATAATTTTTTGCTATCTACATACATATACTTTGTGTGCCTAGATATTTTGGCTTCCTCTATTCTATTTTATGGAACAGTGAATTTCAGATCCTGACATGATTTAGCACAGGGAGATTGAGTCAGGCGCAGTAGACAGGTGTAATCTATAGCTTAAAGTACTGATAAACTGTCATGCCTTATTGAAAACATACATTTTTTGATAGTATAGTTCCACACCACCAGATACATACACAGGAAGAGGAATCTGTTTATACCTCACAAACCAGCCAGAACTTGGTGTGGAAGTGAGGGCAGCATCTTCTTTGCTTCAGCCAGAAACTGGCAATCACATGACTGTCACTGCAGGGAAGCAACAAGGGAGTCTTCTATGTCTATTAGTTTAAGACATTTTCAATCACCAGGAGTTGCTGGAAGAGTTTCTGTCTGTTATATAAAAATTGGCTTACTGTTCTTGACATTGATATAATCTTTTAGAGACACTAAAGATACTGCAGAAGTAACTGGTTAAGGAAGATGGGATTCCTGCATCTTTTAAAGCAGTAATTAAATCCTGGGCAATAGAAAGAACTTTTGAAATGGGCATTTCAGTAAAAAATGTATGCATGCAGTGGAGGCTCCCAGGGATACAGCTGATACAGCTATATAACCTGTCTGTGTTTCCCTTGATAACTTTTGACCGGTTTGAAGTGAGTCTCAAAGTACTGGGAACGGTAAATGAAAGCAGGAGTGTGCCACTTCAGTCAAACATGCAAACACAGCACCTAAATCATCAGTTCACTTACTTTGGGTTGTACCCTTTAACAATACATATACTGATTTCTTAATTCAGTAATTGAATATAGACACCTTTATCAGGCAAAATTCAGGCATTTTGCTCAATTGTTTATTATCTTAGTAATTCTTCTGACCCCCACTGCCTTCATTTTCCAGAAATTTCTCCTTTAAGAGATTAGAGTTGCTCCTAGAGATCTCCAAGAAAGATGTTATTTTTGTGTCCTTCATTGTAAAAGTATTAATGGAAAAGGAAAAAATCTAGTCCCAATCTAGACCTTCCAGAACTGGATAAGGAGAGTAGAAAAAAACTTTCCCTTAATAAAGAGTACATTTATCTCCATCTTTAGCTCCAAGAGGCTAGCTCCTATCATTCCTCATAGATTTCATTCCCTTCCTTTCCCATAATTGCGGGATAAGTGACAAGTGTGTAAACTAGCAATCATAAAAATCAAATGTCTCATCTTCCCCATTCATATCCTCTCACAGATTAAAAGACTGCTACCTTGCTGGCACCCTTCCATTCCAGCTCCAGTTTCAACCACTGAACTGCTATTACATAAAGTAGAAAGCATGAACACATCATATCCTTCCTCTCTGCCACTCATTTCAAGAGTTTACTCTAAAAACTCCATGGAATCTACACTCACTTCTATTTACACCCTACTACCATCTTCCAATTACTGTTCTCTTTGTTCTGTCCTAAATAACAGCAATAGAAATAATAACAACCACCACCACGACGAATCACTTTGCTTTCTTTAAGGCATATATTTCACAACACAACATGGTTACAGCTAGTAAATTCATATTTAGTTTCCTAAATTAGTAAGCACTTAGATTTTAAAATGAAGCACTCAGCTGTTACAGAGAACATTTAACAGCTTTAGTCACTTGTTTATTAAAATCTTAGTTTTGGCTCTCTTTCACAAGTTTCACTTACACAAATATCATAACTTACTCAGCACAGAATGCCTCTAATATCTCCATACCACTCAGTAACAGACTTCCTATGTTGCCTTTGCATCCAAAATAAGATATATAATCCTATAAATGCCTTCACAGGGGGAGATGGTAGAATTCAGGCACTATCATCCAGCATAAAAAGAAAAAAGAATCAACACTTCTGAAGTGCTTTTTAATCATAATTTATTTTAATTAACATTTGCTATTTTACAAATGTTTTACTGTAAGCACATATTCTCAATGTTCTATGCTTAATCTATGACTAAACTCTGACAATTTTTTTTAATGTTCTACATCTGAGAAATCAGAGGCCTTGCAGATTTTAAAGATTAAAACTCTGCTGGGGTTCAGAGATAAGAACATCCATTTCCCTGACTTAGCACTGATGGACTTGAGCATACCTTCTTTTGACGGAACTTGCAGTATGTGGCCATTTTGGCATGTTTATTTTTAAGGCAGTTACAGCAGAAGAGATTCATTTTGGCAGTCATGTTATCTTCTTTTTTACCACGGTGGTAACAAATACTGTGAATTTCCAGCAAGAAAACCCCTCCAAGATTTCAGGATTGTTATCTTCATACTTACCACAGTACTTGAAAGTATTGCTGCCCTAGATGAAGATTTGTGAGCCATTGTGTTTAGCAGCTCCTTTCCAAGTGAGTTATAGGTCTCTTACAAAACAGTCACGGGGAAGTAAAAGCTCAGAAATAATATGCTGCATAGTGGCATTTTTGGCAGCCACGGACTTCTCAGAACTGTACAATTTACTCAGTGATTGCACTGTCATTATAATAGGTAATCATTAGATTTATCTTTCATACCATTTGTAACATCTTACAGTATTATATGTGCATTTATGTAGCCTCATTACTGCCAGGAGTCCTCTTTAACTGAGATCATAAGTAAATAAAGTAGAAATTACACACCAACAGGAACCTGGAATATGTTGTTTTACTGTATGTCTGAGCTCCCTTTAGCAACGCCAATCTGTGCAGCAGTTACCATTATTTCTACCTCAGTGAGCACCTCCTAATTGCTGTGTTATTGCTTGTGAAGAAAATATATTATTAAAGTCCACAACTTATGACTTGTTGCACATCTATACATGGAAGGAAAAAATCTTCTCATTTCATCAGACCTTAATAGGTTTTGAACAGGATGATCAGCTAAGGCTGTTTTTCTCTTGCAGATCTGCTCATTACCGTTTCATAATGTCAGTGGCTCCTTCTAAAATTCAAGATGCATCCATAATTTATTCAGAAACCTGAAAACATTACTAAGCCAAATCTACTTAATTCTCTATGAATCAGCTCAGGCCTGTTTTGGTAGCAATTTGTAATGAACAACAATTGTAAGCCCAAAGGAATCAGTATTCCTTTTTAGTTGTTAATGATTTATACCAAATTATTGGTCCACTGCCAGATAATGATCCACAGAGCATTAGAAATGTGTATTAATATTATCTTTACAAGTGCAATAATACTCAGTGGAGGATAAAGTTTTGATGGACTCCTCTCGTGTGCTAGTTAAAGCTCTACATTGTCTGGGAAAAAAGTCAGCATTAGCACTTTGTTCTGATGGGACTGCTAAGGACAGGGTGACCTTCAAAATTTGGCAATATAATCAAAATGGCAAACAGCAGCCACTGAAATTAACACAGCAAATAACTTCAGCATTTTTTCCTGTTCAGAACTACTGAGATGTCACAGCTATGCAGAAAGCAGACCTAATTAAAATATTTTAGGGAAAAACAAAATACTCCGCATTCTTCCAGTTAAAAGTAAGCATGATGAGACTTACATCTTTCCAAGAGCAGGTCAACAGTCAAGATGTCCTGAAAAGATGATGAGCCTTCATTCAGTGGCCAAACTGCAGTATTATTCTCTGTTTTGAAATTTGAGTATTACTTACTTCTATAGTATGTCTGGGGTAAATCATATGAATAATTTCAAGAACTGCATTCCATAGATTCTGCTTGGGACAATACTGTGCATTTATCCTAAGAATAAATATTTTCCATTTCTAAGTTTTCTTAATTCATAGCCAAGATGTGGCTCCATACAGAAAATAAAAAATCCAAACACAACTCTTGCAACTTAAAAATGCTTCTGCACAAAACAGAGGATTTTGGAAAGTAAGAAGGAAGTCTAATGAACGTTTCAAACAGAACTCTGCCATGCTGATTGTGTTAATGATGGTAGGGCTTCAGTACTGAGAAACTGTTTACAAGAATATTATTATGTCATTCCCAAGTATCCTGTATCACAACACTCTTGAAGCTGAGTGAAGTAGTGGTCTCTTACTATTAATATCCCAGAGAAATGCAAAAACTAAGAAAGCCATTCATTACCTAAGGCTCCACTTAAAGCCTTGTTTGTTTTTTTCACAAATATATCACCTGTTTCTCTTCTCACCTGGAATGAATAAGCAAGAGAGAGAACAGACCGATACATTGGTCAGCACTAGAGACCAGCCATGAGATATCCACAGTACTGAAAGACCTAGGAGACCTTTAATAGGATCTCTCTAAAACACCTGGGAAACTAATTGCCATTGTCTATAAAGAGCATTAGGATCCTGGGCATTTCTAAAAACTCCACTAGGTGCCTCTACATCTTCAGGAGCTTAAATACCTTGTAAAATTTTCCATAAGGCACTCAGCAGGTAGCCTCAACAGCCTCATATGTTCCTTGGTACAGACAAAGAGAGATGAATAATGATGTGTTTGGATGCGAGCAGTACCAAACATTCAGTATCTTATATATTCTTTCCCCTTCTCCCAGTGGAGAAGCTGATGACAGAGCCAGGTATTTCTTTGATGTAAAGCTATTTATTTTAAAATATATATCTGTCCCGTTCCCCTGAACATAGTGGGGAAAAAAGCAGATGCTCAGTGCAGTGTGTTGCTTTTCTCTAGCCTGTGCTGAAGGGCTCCCTCCCACCTTTCTTTCAGGGTCATATTGCTTCCATTTCCTGCCTATCCTCCCTCTGCCATACTGGCTCTGTCTGCTCTTTCTTTCATATATGGCACTCTAATATCCTCGTCCTACTCCTCCACAAGGATCAATTTCCCAGGTTCTGGTTTTGCATCTGTTCCACAATGAAAGTGCTTTCTTCACATAGGTCAGCTCCTGTCTAGTCCAGCCTTAGCTTATATTTTCAGGGGTCTTTGGCTTCTGATGTTTATCCTAAATGTATGGCAGCTCTCAGATACGGCAGCTTTAATCAACTCTCCGTGTAATATACTGAACAGATAACTTTCACATAAAGCTATAGGTTGTGTACTTTTTTAAGATCCTGTCAACATCTAAACAGCTTTGAACCCAAATACACTAAAGATTTCCCTATTGTGTTCACATTTCAAGGTACATTTTAACAAAATGCATCTTATTAAAACCTCATGTATTTGCATTTTATACAACTTGGGACTTGTGAGAACAAATTTTACTCTGAACTGCAACCAAGTTCCTTGCTACTTTAGTTCCTAACATTAACTTTGTATCCGCATTTAGAGATAGTCTTCACCGGGAAAAGAAATTGTTAAGAAGAAAAGGAGATTCAAGTGTATGACGGGAAGGTGCCACTCACTGCCAAGCTGTCTCCCTCTAAGGAGTAAGTAAATGCAAAGCACAGCCCCAGCCTGGGATGCATTTTGATCCGTGTGACATTGGTAACACACACAGTGGCACATCTGAATCTGCACTAGCGCTGCCAGTAGCACTCACAACGTAGCTGATAACAGAGACCATGGGCATTTCTCCTAGACATGGGTTCACACTTAGTCCTGTCACAGATTGCTGCAGTGGAAACCACAGAAACCTCCTTCCTGCACATCCAATACTGCAATCAGTAAAACCACCAGGCACTAAAAACATAAATAAAACACTTTTTTACCTGAGGCAAAAACCAAACCTTGCTACTATAATACCCACATGGGTATAATATACAAATGGAAATAATTAGTCCTTGGCTTTTCAAGTGTAAAACCAAATAGGTTACATTACATGCAATTAAAATTATACCACATACTGATAGTTGTTAAAATTTCAGGCTGTAAGCACCAGTTCCTAACAGAACATTGGTGCTTGATACTGCACTCAAATATTTTATAAATAACATCTGAAAATATAATAAGATTCCTTCATCCTTTGGAAAGTTCCTCAACAGGCAAAAAGCATCTCTCCTAGGCAGAGAATGCTCTTGCTATGCCACTACGATTCAGTATCATGAAGTGTATTAAAAATATCCAGTATCTTTTTTAACAAGCTACAGTTACTTCACTCACTTACTTTCATTTTGAAGGCATGTGAATATGACTTTTTTCAACAAGGAAACAACACTAACACCACCTTACCGTAACTCTTCTTGCTTTAGAGTGTCCTTATCAAAAGTAACACAGAAAACCCCCTGGCATTAATTGTTGTTATGCTTTTTTAAGGGCTGATCTGAAGATCAGAGAGAAACCTTTAAGTCTGAAGAAGCCTTTTGTTTGATGATGTTTGGGCTCAGCATGACAGCTACTTTTTCCTATGTCCTGCTTTTATTTTGAATGCAAGAAAACAACACAACTGCAGTTAGACCTGGATAATAAGTAAAAAAATGCAGGGAGTTGAAACATCACACTTCTCATTAGTGACAATCTGCCTAGCAAAATGAAAGGAATCATGAGCTGTAGTTAAATACTACTTCAGCTTAACCCTCCACTAGTTATCAAGTAATTTCATGAGGATATTTTCAAGAGGGAAAGTCAAATTGACAGCTTTATATGATGAAGACACATAGAGCAATAGGAGATAAAAAAGTTTATTGTTTCAAGTAGGCTTTTTTCCCCTCCCCTTCTGGAACCTCTTAGTAATTAAAACTTTCATCGTCAATCTGGTGACAAGATATTTGAGCTTGATCTAGTTATAGATTGCTTTGGTTTTGAACCAAGAACAACAATGACTATATGGATGTTCACACTGCCTTTTCTGTTATCCTTCCTGAGTATTTTCCTGTCCATGTGAGTGGTGGCAACAGAAATAGAAAAAAGTGTAGAAAAAAAAATGTGAAAGAAAAAGCACTGCCTTGAACAGGAAAAGAGAAAATTACTTAAAATCAATAGTTTGTGGACAGAACTAAAATATGTAAAGGTCCTGGAGACCAAACATTAGGGAAAAAGATAAAGGGTGATGAAGCATCAAAACCAGTCAGGCCTGTAGCATGTTTGACCCTGAATGAAAAGACTAAATTCTTTAGTGCTGCAAACAACCAGGGAACAGGAGCCAATCATGGCCAAAATCTTTTCCAAGGTCATCAGCTACTAAAAATCCAAAAAGCCACTGGGGAATTGCATCAAATGAAAATTGTGCATTTCCTGTATTCACAGTCAACTTGAGGACTTGCCCCTATAAAAGAAACACTAAAGCATTTTTCCTAGCAGTATGATGAAATTGTCTGTTCAGAATCCACAACATTTTTAACCAAAACCAAAAGCAAAAAACAATAAAATGCTATATTAAGATAGGGAAAGAATTAACTACGTGGTTGAAAGGCACCCTTCCAATCCTTAATTCCTAGTTCTAGTTTAGTAAGCAGAGCTCCAAAACATTGAAGCAAAAGCAAAAAGCAAAAAATAAAAATAAGATTTTTTTTAAAAAATTAGAAAAAAAAAAGTTATCAGAGGCCTGGAAACATTTCCTTATAAAGAAGAACTGATGCTTTCAGAAATGCTTAATTACCGGATTTGGGGAGAAAGCAACTTTTCATTTCCAAAGTAACTTGGGTCTTGTCTACACTTCAGATGCAAAATTTTCTGATCTGCCAGACAGACTCTCACCTCCAAGGAGTGTGGTGCAGAGACTTTGAAGTGAGCTAGATCACGATCCAGAAGCAAATACCGGATGACAGTACTGGCCTGAGTTACTGTGTCCTTCTCATTTACTGTTCAAACAGGTACTGCATCTGCACAGCAACACAACTTAGCAGCAACACTGCAGCCTAGAAACTTCAGCACAATGTACACTGCAGCATCTATAATAGCTTGTGTTTCATTGCACTGGGATTAAATTTTGCTGGCTGAAAATGTTTATAAATATGTGTGTTCAGATATAGGCAGATTCCCTAAAAAGTGTCTCACGAAGTCTAAAAAAATTGGACACAACTTTTAGTGATTTTTATCAGTATGAACCTCACAGGAAAAGTTACAAACAAAATAAAGACCCTTGACACAAACTGTTGGACAATAGCAATCCATCTAAAGCTGACTAGAAATGTGGAGTGGACAAAAATGGAAGGGGAACTGCAAGTAGAGTAAACTCACTGAGGCAAAGGTATACAAACATAGGAGTTACTGAGAAAAAAGGAAGGGGGGAAACGTTGCATTTATGAAACACCACAAGAATGGGTGTGTGGGTCAAGGGGTTAAGTGCAGGCACCTTGCAGCATGCACATGCAAATCAGTTCCAAAAGACATTAGTTTAAATGAGAAGTACGATTGGGAGGGAGGAAACCTCTCATTCTACCATAAACTTCTCCCTGTTTCACTGAAGCATGAACACAGAATGAAGAAGGGGGTTCAGTGAAAACCTCATTATTAATCAGCCCTGTGGATAGTACAGTATGTATAACCCCTGAGATTCACATAGGCACCTGCCTCCAGATTGGCTGTGAATGGGACAATTTATCATAAATGAACATGTAGGAGTGGGGGAAGACACAGTGGTCATTGCCTGCACTGGAATTTATGATGGAAAGAAAAGTTAATTAAGTTCTGTGGTCAGTGCTAAAGGGAAAAAATAGATCTCCCAAATGCAATTCCTCGCTGGAACACATATTTTGGCAGAACTTGCTAATTACTGTACTAAACTGTTAATTTGGCAAGAGAGAACTAACTTTATCCCAATAAGTTTTCAGGGAAAAATGCATAGAAACAAAAAAGTTGTGTCAGCTGGACTTTTGTTGTCAAAAAGAAAAGTACCCCCAACATAGTCTAGCTAACACCTCAATAGCATAGCACTTAACTAAGTGGCAGATTGAGAGCAACAGCAGGGAGAGGGAAAGTAAGAGGCTTCCAAAATAAAAGGGAATGCCCTAGAATAAAGAAAAATGCAAGGTAACTATATGTGCAACCACATTGGGCTTCTCCAATTCATAAGGCAGGATAATTCCATGAGAAACATCAAATGGCTAACAGGGCCATTATTGCTCTGTATGATATTACCGGAAATTTCTAGTTTGGGCAAAGCCAATACATTATTTTTATGTTGCATTCTTATATATTCTTAAGTATATATTTAAAACATCAAAGAGATAAATAATCCTTATTAAGAGCCTAAATACTCAGGGTGAGACAGACATTTAGTACAAAAATTTAGTCAGTATCCACTCCAGCCACATGACTTTGACTATCTATACCATCCACAGTTCAAGTGCCTTACATGCCTCCAGTTCTGAAGCCAATTCTAAAACATTTCATTAGACATGGGCATGAAAGAATGCAAGGATCTGCATTCACATGTGCCACAGTGACAGACCAGAGCTTTGCTTGCGATAGAATATGGACCAACAGCAAGAACAAGAAGTGTTTCTGGTGATTTTTCCATGCTATTTATCACCCCGTTCTTCATCTGCACTCCCCTGGTGAAGATAGGTTTCCCCCGAAGAAGTTGATCATAATCCCAAACCTCCTACCACAGTACCAGTGCTAAGAATTGGCATTCAGCAGTGAATCAGTGCAAGGCAGGAAACAAAACTCTGCACACCAATCACTATAAATAAGATCTGTAAGCCACTGCTGACTAGCTATTACAGCCAAACAGGATAACCCAGTAGCCAAAAGATAAAAAAAAACAAATTAAAACTAAAGCTAACATTCAGTTACAGTGGATTTCATAAGGGAGGAATGATTTTTGTTTGTTTAATTTTTAAGCCTTTAATCCTTTTCAAATTAAGGTTTTTTCCAGAAGAAGCAAAATCCAGTGGGTAAGAACACTTGGTATCTTCAAGAATGCATTTTTTTAATGGCAAAACACTTCATTTAAAAAAACAACCAAAAAATCCCAAAACTTTTTACTTACTTTGGGATATATAACAACATTATTAGTATAAAACTTCACTAAATTACATCATTTTAAGTTAACAATAAAGTGAAAAATACATGGAAAACTATATGCACATTTAGTGATAGCATTTAGCCCTCTATTTCATTTTTCTTATCTGAAGTAGAAATAGAGAATTTGTTGCCTAATTTTAATTCATGTTCATGCCTTAAACTTTGTTTTTTACTTGACTTTCAACAACTACAGTATATGAAACCAAAATATATTCCTCTTTATACATATTTTATAATTTGTTTCAAGTTGCATCTTAAAAGGTATTTAACTTTTTCTCCTGGATCCTGATTTCAGTTAATGGCAGTAGAAGAGTCACTGTCCTTGATCTAGAATTGTTTAGTAAGAAGGAGTCAAGGCTAGAGGCACATGAAAACATGTCAATCAGATGTAATTGCTCTCTAAAAGAAACCCTATCAAACTGGAGAACAAGAACTGGCACTGAACACATGGATTCACCGCAACACCTGATCTACTAATGAGCTCAACTTGTTATTTTCTGGCTCACTATTCAAAAAATTCAACATAAGAAACATGATAGTGAAGGACAACATTGCTTAAATAGTTGTAGAGAATATTTACTACAGGTGGAGCCAACAGTGTTTGCTGTAGCTAAGGTTTCCCAGCACTTCCCAGGACAATTCTCTTGGAACTATGTCCAGCTTTAACTGCTTGTGCTGAAATTTCCTTCACAAAAGGGCTAAGGAAACATCTTTCTTCATTAACAAAGCATATGCCTGATTCTGGCATCTACTACTTGGCAGTCTACTACTCTTAAGAGTTACCATCCCTGACTGCAAAAGTTTATGCAGTTGACTTAAAGAAATGCTCCTGATGCTGGAATCAGAGAGCATAAATTGATATGCCAATTTGATCTCCGTTGAGATCAGTGGGAAGGCTTCAGTACAAATCCCCCCTTGGTAACATTCTCATGTCCTCATCTGCTTCAGGCTGCAAACCAAGTGCCCAGTAGCACTGCAGAGTATTAAGTATGCTCCTGATGTACATCATCTCATTTCTTTTCATTCAGAAAAATGAATTCTTATGATCCATAGCAAAAAAGAAATATTATCTCATACTCAAGACAGATGAATGACTGAGAACTTCAGTTGACTCCTCCTTTACCAAAAGATCTTGAAAAGTTCCTTTGAGGAGCTTAGATGTAGATTCAATGAGTAAATGCATGCATTTGGAAAGCAAATATTATAAAAGAGGATGATTTATTTAATATAAAAAGTACCATTGGTAAGAAATTAAACATACAGACTTGAAATTACAAGTCTGGGATTTTCATGAGCTGGGTCTTGCTTACAACATAATGTTAAGCCAATCAGAAGAGAGGTTCTGAAACACATTTTTCTCAGGTCACCTTGGCAAAAAATGGGTTAAGAAGTAGTGCTTCTAATGAGACACAGTGATTTGACTTTCTTTTTAAAAGTTTTGCCACTGTAAACTATTTTAGTCACTTAAGGTAGTGAAAATGCCTTTCCTCTCTTCTGTTTTTTTCCTGGGAATTAATTTTTGTTTAAAAGGGCTGAAGTTCAATTGAAGGTGATAGGTAGCTTTAGAAACTTGCAGTAAAGAATCTTCACTACACAGGACTGTCCTCTTAACCTGTTCTGGGTCTTCTAGATACAGCAATGTGCGACTGCATTAACAGCCCAAGTGGCTGAAAACACCCTTTGTGTTCTCAATGTCTCATTTGTAACTTCTAGAAGTGTTAAAAGCTTCTACACCTGAGCAAAACCAACAGTAACTACCAGCAAACATAAACATTATCACATACTCCAGTAAGCATCCTGAAAAAAAATCAGGTCCTGAGTAACACAATCCCTGGGTAAGTCTGTAATCATCATTCTGTGGTTCAACCTTCCCTTTGTAAAATGGACATAAAACTTTCCCCTCCTACCAGTTTCACGAAAATTAATGTATAACATTTGAGAAGCATTTTGTGTTGACAGTGGTGAGCAGCCCAGATAAGCCTGTGTGGAAGTGAAATTTTCTCTAATTAGAGCAGGATATGAGTATTTCCCAGTTAAGTTAGGGCTACACATGAAACAATGACGCTAAAATGCTGAACTCAGAGAACATAACCCATCTGTGCAGTGAATGAGGCAGTGGTCCTGTAGGAAAAAAACCAGCATGTGATCCAATAATTAAAGACTGCTCATGAAACACTGCCACAAAGCCAGAGAAATGTTTTTCAAGGAACAACCTTAAGGCTGGCTTTTTCTGACTTGAAGATTTCGTTTTGCAACCTTAACATTTTCAATATTTCTTATACATAATATAGCCCTCTTGGAATAAGTGTATGCATATATTAGATTAATATTTTTTAAAAATCCTTTAGCACTTCCTGGGAAAGACTGCTTTTTTTTCCTTCTAGAATTCCTTCTAGAATTTTTCATAATTCTCTCCAACGAATTATGCTTTAACAGTTATGCAGCTATAAGGACTGCTTTAAGGAATTGTGTAGTCCAAGATTCTTAGTTTAAATTTTATGGTGAAAAGAACAGACTTATTTATGTCTGCAGAAAACAAAGGAAACTGGAAAATCAGGAGAAAAAATGAGGAGGCTTTACTGATTTCCTGACAACACACTTCTATTATGACCCCAAGACTATCTCATATCCATCCCTAATACCCTGTCATGCTCCTGTAAATGCTAAAAAATGCTGTAATTTGCATGAGCTTGTATGCTAGACATTTTTATGTCAATGCTAACTCTATGAGAATGACAGAGGCTCAGTTTGTAACCCCAGATGAATGGTTAAAGGACAACACAACTGAATACTGCATAAAGGCTTAGAATATAAACTGCAGTGACTCCTAGTAAAACCTATCCAGTGCGTGCAGCTGTTAAACTACGCAGTGCAAAGGAGCTTGCGTGGTGATTCTACATGCATGGACTTCAGTTTCTTGAAGGCTGGTCATGGCCATGAAGCAAAATTACACCATGCACAAGGAGAGCTTTTCTCTCCGCTTCAGTTTGCATGAGGCTCATTTTCTAGATGAGATGAGAGTTTCTTTACTAAGTCCTGTCACCATTTAAGTGCCTGCAAAACTCAGTTTGTCCTTCCTCTATAGCTTCTCTACACCTGCTACACATCTGACAAGTTAGTTTTGAGAATCTAGTGAGAATCACCAGCCAGGTGCAAAAATCCATTAGCAGACAAAAAGTGTGTCTGAGACCTAAACTAGCACTCACAAAAGTCAGTTGGCATGGGATTTGATTTCTATATGAACATTTCCCTGGCCCACAGGCTACTGCAAGATCATCAATCAAAGTACTTGATCACTTCAGCTATATTTGTATTATTAAAGAGGGCATGCCACAAGAAGAAAAGCTGAAGTAATTGAGATTTCTGACCAGTTTGTTATCATTCTTTTGGGTTTCCTGTAATTTACAAAAGTTAGAAGACTAAATGTCCTTCCAGGAAGGTTATGTCACAAACTGGGCAACTGTGTGTTCTCTTAGGAATATGCCTCTGGCTGGATTCACAGACAGAATACTGGAAATAATATTGAGAAATATTATTAAGTGCCCCTAAATACCTTTGGAAATAGGGATCTAGGGAACTGGTTACATAATTTAAATTTAGACACCCACTTCAGTGATTAAGCTAAGCACCTGTACTGAACAGGACCAATCAGAAGTCTTTAGAAAATGTTAATAAAATTAGCCTTTTGGGTGTACCATAGAATGAACTGATAATCAAGTGTGGAAGTATATGGCACAGCATTTAGGTAGAGATTTCAGATTTCTTTGCTGTTCCACTGCTGTTCTATCCCATCTGTGTCTAATACCAGTGTAAGAAAGCTCTAAGTATTATATGGCTCTGGTTTAGTGCAGAGTTATAGAAAACAAAACCACAGCAAGATCCAAGGGTGATGCAAGATAGGAGCTATTTTTCAGGTCATCAGAAACCTGGGAGTATATTTCATGTCTTCCTCCTACGATTCTATCTGTCACATCTCCTGCATCCCCACCTTCATGAACCTGCACACCAAGTAGCTGCTCAGCAGGTCCCTGTGCCCCAAAGCCAGTGCAGCTGGCACCAGAGTCACAGGGCAGGAGAACTGATGCAGCTCTATGTAGCCCTGGAAATCATCTGCTCTCTGCAGGCACCTTCATAGCAAAAGGTGTTTCACATGCCAGACCTAACAGAGCAGCAGCCTGCTACCAGCTAGCAGCTTTCAACAAAAATAACACGGAGCCACCTTTCAGAATATGAGAACATCATTGTGTTCAGGCACCAGCAGATCTCTGAGACCCCACTGCAGAATTCATATGCTCCTTTCTTACCAGTTTGCTTCTAAAGAAGTAAATATATATATTTCTATTTCTATAGGGTCACAGACGAATATACAAACTTAGTACAGTGTTCTGAAACATTTTAGATAATAACTTTATATGAGCAACAGATGTGGTTTAATAGAAGTCAACTGTCTGCTTTTCTACACAGGAATCAGAGGATTTGAAAATATCTCCATTGAAAGAAAAGGCAGGAGGGAAGGCAACAAATCTTCTGTTGTCTGACTGCTGTAAAATATGCTACCATTGAAATACATTTAACTAGTCATCTTCTGTTTGGGGAATTCACAGTGACTGAGTTCCAGTTCATTGCTTTGAGGGCTGTGGTGCTATTGTGAGGGTCTGAAAACCAGTAAGATGGCCTAACTTCAGGTTAGAGAGGCTCCAGTAGCAGAAAGGCAATTATACTGTAGGAGAAACATTGTCCACTAATCAGCTAGCAATCAATTACTAGGAAGAGAAGATAACCCTATTCCCACTCAAGCTCTTCAGTATTAATAGTGCCATCATGTAATTACTTTAGGCATGGGCAGGTGCATGAAAGGACAGACTCTATAGTACACTGCGTCTAAGATTAATGAGTTCTGTCAATTTGCCCAGCAGACATCTGATTCTTCAGCTTTATGTAGCCACTAGTTTTACACAGGCCTCAGGGGTTTTTTGGAAAAAAGCAACTACTAATTTAAACACATCTAAAAAATACATATCTTTAAAAAATCCCTGATTTCACCAGTAAGGCTGCATCAAAAGGATTTCTAATGTGAATATTGATACAGCATGTTTCCCTATATCAATTATTCTTCACTTTAGTCAGAGTAATGAATGAAACACAAGGTCCTACAAGCACAAAAAACCTTCTAAAAAAACCGACAGCGTACAGTCCTGCAGTCACAATAACCTGAATTTCACTCACACAATCAATTCCAATAAGTAAAAAAGAGAGAGAAAAAGAAATGTTTCAGTAAATAAGTCACTACTCAGAAACCAAGACAAAGCAAATACAGAAGCACTTTCCTGCTAAGTTAGCAAACATGCTGAATGAGCACAGCTGCCAAAAGCAGAATCACGCTCTGTGACAAGCTACAGCCCAGAGTTAAGTCAGAGATACGTAGGCCTATGGGTCAAGAGAGATATAGCTTAAAAGAGAATTTCTAACTGAATAGTGGTTTCTTTTTCATTTGAGTTACATCTACTGGAGTAAGCAGTAAAAGCCAGTTTTTAGAGTTTTTAAATGAAACACAAGTTATTTTTAGAAAAATCTTCCATGTTTGGGAGTTGGATGAAAAACTCCCATCCCCAGAAAAATATTACTTATTCAGGATTTTAAGAGATCTCCACTCTTACTAAAACCCTGTTTTAAGAAGTTGCTTAAACACTCGCCTAAGCCTTTCAAAAATAATCCAAGATATTTAAAGTAATTTAGCTGCTTAAACATGCAGACAGTCTCTCAAAGATCCTCTTAGACATCTCTCTGAAAGTTCAGACTCTTAAATACCTTTGAAAATCTGGCTCAAAGTACTTGGCTGTACACAGACACAGCCCTCATGAAATAGTACACTGATCTCTAGCTGTAGTTTTAAGTGCAACCATTCAATAACAACAAAATGGTATAAAAACATGGGGGGGCTGGACTCAAAATCAAAAATTCAAATAGCGCAGCTATGGAGGTTCCCAGTCATCAGCAAAATTGCATTAACTAATCAGATGTAAACAGATCAGATGAAAGTCTGTGAACTGCAAAATCTTAACCTACTAAAAGACACAGGAATGATGCAGCACTAACTTGTTTTTCTCCTACTGATTTGGGTGGAATTCGATCCTAAAGCACCACCACAACTTCTGAGGTATCAATCTCATTGGTCTGGAAATGTTTGTTTTCTTTTTTGCCTTTCAGAGTATTTCTTCCAAAAAACTTAAATTTTAAAATATGGGTCTAAGTCAAAAACTTGAAAAAAAGATTCTCAAAGCTTTTCTGTGACAGCTACAAGAACTGACCTATTTACTTCTCTCCAAAGCCAACGTCATCCTATTTGCTCCTTTTTGTCAGTTCTGTTTGATTATGGAAAACAGCAAGTGGTACCTACTTTTTTTACCTTCCATTTAATGTCACAACTGACCACCCATGAAATCTTTCTCAAGACTACATTTATTGGACACTAGATTCTGTTAATTAATTCTCTGGATTAATTTCTTCTGAAGTAACGTTATCAATTGTTTCCAGTAAAGAAGAAGCAGGCCAGCAGTAACTTGATTTTCACATAAATGGATTAAATTTACACAAATGCAGTGGCTGAAGATATCATTGATCCATGTTCATTGGCTGCTGCTGCTGCTGTTTCAATTGTTATTTGATATGGTAAAGGACAACAGAGTGGGAAACTGTTTTGATCTGAAGCAACTGTTTCTAAGAAGATACCAGCAACTCTTACAATGCATAACTTACAAAATGTATTCTATGCACTGAAAAGCACTAATCCCTAAAATTGTAACTATTTCTGAAAGTCATGGTTTGATCCATAAAGATGCTCAAGTTCACAGAAGACATTTCAATTGAGGCCGCTCAGTATGCAATAAAAATGTGTGGGAATTGCCAGGGGGAGGAACTATTCTACAAATTGAAAAAAGGCAAAAAATATTAAATGTCCTTGAAACTATGAACTGGATGTCATCAGTTAATGATTTAACATAGAAAGGGAATGACTGCTGCACTAGTCAGCATTAAATGTTAAGGAGAGACCTTCAAAGACATAATGAAAACTTAGAGATACCTGTCTTTCTGAAAGCTAGTGGGAAATCATCACCAAACATTTATATATATGTATACTTGAAAATATCCTCTTTTCATTTTTTTTATAAAGATATTCTTGGAAATACTAGTTTGGCGTGTTGTATTTGTGATCAAATTAGTGTTGCATGGTGCCATAAAGTCCAGACATTCACTTTGGAACACTTTTCTTTCTTGACTTTGTTCAGCTTTGACCACAAAATAAAGCTGAATAGTTTTAGGGCTGCTTCAAATCATGTCAGCTGACAAGATGTTCAAAGGGTATCAGAAAGGCTATTCCTTTCAATCTTCCAGGGTGGGAAATGGACTGGGCTGAAAAAAGACCTGACTTTTCTATTTAGATTCTGCTCTTGTGCTCTCTCTTTACCACCATGACTCGTCACTGACAGAGTAGGCAGTTTTTAGCAAGAAGGTGCAGGAAATTAAAGTCCAAGAAAAGAAGGAATGAAAAGTGAATGGAAAACAAATCTACAAAAGTTATTGGAGATACTACTGAATCCGTACAAACAGGATTTCAGCTCATTGAGTTTTATGTTTGATAGCAGGGATTCCTAAATTTATTTCAGTCAGCTACTGTCATGAGCAGCACTAAAGCAGATAAACTATTATCACTTCCTCTCTTGTCTTACCTCAAAACTTTCTGCTGTATACTCACTCCCTCTGGCACTGAATACCAACACATGTCCTTAGCTAACTGTGCAGGTTACCTACCCCTACCTCATCTTTCCATACTGGTCTTGGCCGTACAACTCCATTCCAGGTTTATAGGTTTTATTTCTTCAGAAATAGATTATATTAGATTTCTTGAGAAATAGATTATATCTAGAAATAGGGGTTTCTCCTGCAGGTGCTGTGAGTTCACCAGAACGTGCAGAGCGAAGAGAAGCCCGTAGGCATAGAGTACAGCTCCGTGCCTGGGAAGCAGCTCCCACATCACCTGTACTATGCACTCCTCCGTGTGGGAATGGATTCCCACAGATCTGCCTGGGACACTCGCAGACAAATTCTTGTTTATTTTGCATGTCTCACTGCCACTGGCTTTAGAGACAAAATTATTTCAATACACACATCTCTGTCCTGTCAGAAAGTAACCCTAAATCATGCTTTAAAGGATTTAGGGGGCATTATTTAGTTTGCCTCTGAAAAACTTCTGCATCATCTTGAAACCTCTTGCTTCATCTTTGCTGAGGGTTTTACCAGCAAATCTAACATTGAAATGCATTCTACGTCTCATACAGACTCTAGGCAATATAAAACAACCATTCTTTGGTATTTTTATTTACACTATTTTTGTAAAAACACATTTTTCCACTGCAAAATCTTCCAAATTTTCCAAAGTTTCACTGAACTTTGGTATTTTTAAAAATCTGCTGGAAATTGAGGTAAAACACAACTGTTCTTAATAATTAACATGTACTAACTATTTATATCTGTAATATTTACAGCCAGAAGGGTCTTCACATACTTTGTCTTTCCTTCTCAGTAATTCATTAAGAAAACATTATGATATAAAGAGGAATCTGACTGGATATTTTGAGCATTCCCACTTCTTGTTTATCAAACTGCTTAAGCTGCCAGGGTTTATAAAAAGGCTATTATTGTAGGAAACGCACAATTTAAGTCATATCATGGCAATAACAAAAATAAGACCGACAAAGTTTCTAACTGTTTCAATTCCTGCTCAGCAGAATATCACCAACTGTTTAATACACTCAGTTCATTTTATTAATTAGCTTCATAAATCAGTGCAAATGATCCTTTTATCTCTGTGGTATTAGCAGCTTTCTGTTTTGAACATGTATTCTGCCTGCAAAAACAGTGATTGCTTATTTAATAAGCCTGCTTCTCACATAGGAGTTCACATCTTCAGAATCATTTCTATCAACCCATGAACAAATAAAAATAAATAACTATTAAAATACTATTTTTACTCATGTCAGCCTTGTAGAGACAGTAGCTAAAGAAAATCAGGACAAATTCAACACATGCATTATGAAGAATTAGTTTTATAACACAAATGCAAAGCCCAAATTGAATCATTCCATGAGGAAAATAATTTCCTGTATTCTGCCTACAAAAGATAAGGAGATTACCTGGCCATAAGTGAAAGCAGAATCAGACCTACTGAAAGTGTTATTCATGATAATTATGCTTGAGCTAGAAAGCATCTGAGCCTGAAATTCAGAAACCATTTGAGATTGCTGAAGAAGCAGTTCAGAAATTTGTCTTTGACATGTCATCTCTGCAAATGTAATGGGGAATCACAGACAGAAAAAAACAAAGAATCTGCTCCTACTTTAGCACTACATTTTTCCCAGTACTGTTGAAGAATTGGTCTTACTTGTCAGGTATAGAATTACTCACACTTCCTTTTCATCATCCATTCCTACTCAATGTAGTTGTATGCAAATGATGAAAGAAAACAAATTTCACTTCTTGTGGTAAGCTACAGAGCTACAGTTAGTAAAAAACCTCACCTGCACAGTAAGGTGAAAGCAGGTAGAGTTTGAGAATCCTTTAAAATCAGGAAAAAAAGAATTTGAAGAATACTTCTCAAGGCCATATGTTGGAATTCATGCTTAAAATTACCCTTTCCATGCAGTTAGTTATAGAATGCACTAGAGTTATTTTCTATTAGCACAGAATTCTCATTGTAGTGGGCTTTAATCTACCCAATTCCTATCCTATTCCTACCTAATTTCTAAGGAAGTGTTTGTTCACTGCATGGCTCCTCTGACAGCTAGGATCAGTTGTTAACATTACACAAATATTTTTGAGTGCCAAATGCAAGAGATTTCAAGGAGAACATTTTCAGCAACAACTTTTCCATTTGGTATACAGCTTTCCTGAATTCCAAATTCAGTGTGTAACTCTCTTGTCCCATCAAACTTGAAGGAAGCAGATGTGAACCTGAGAAGTTTAGAACTGCACTGCTTGGGTTAATCATATGTTTATAAACATAAATCATATGTTTATAATGTGACTGCTTTTATCAAATAGGCATAGTTTGTAAACACAGAATTGGAATTCTACCATAAATTTAATGCTTTATTATCATTATACTTTTTTTTCTTTTTTCTTTGTACCCTACTGATTGAATTCCCTCTACCTGATAACCATATTGGACAACTTTTGCTGACTGTATTTTCTGATTTGTTGTGATTTTTGTTGGTGGGGTTTTTTGTCTGTTTGTTTTTTGGAATTTTGTTTGGGTTTGTTTTTCATTAATAATCAGTTCTTCCAGAGGCGTTCTTGAAAGGAACTATACACCACTGGTCTAACGTATCCATGGACATAACTCTAAATAATAAACTGAGATAAACAGGTAGAATAAGGACGAGAAAGGAGTGAGGAAGTTTTTAAATAGAAACATGAAACCCCCTCAACAAATCCAATTGTATCATAGGAAAACTCAAGTTGAAAGAGACCTCAGAATGTCTCTAGCCCAAATTTAAGCTCACAAGAGAGACAGCTTTGAAGTCAGATCAAGTTAAACATGGCTTCATCTAACTCGACATTAAAAACTTCCATAGAGGGAGACTGCCCTGTCTTTCTGCATCATCTATTCTAGTGCCTGTCTGTCCTCAAGAGGAAACAGTATTCCCTTACATCCAACCAGAAATTCTATTTTTTTCCACAAATTTATGCCCATTGTTTCTTCTCCTCTCACCATGCCCCATTGACACCAGCCTGGCTCCATCCTGCTAGACCTCTGCTGTACTTGTCCCTGTTTATCAATGTCCTTCCTGTATCGGGGGACACAAAAATGGGACCTGGTATTCTTCACGTGGTCCTCATGGCCTGTGGTGCTAAAGACAGATAAATTCTAGTGATTCTCTGGAGTGACCCTCTTACCTCTACTGCCACACCTCTTTCAGTTTTTGAAAAGCAGTTGAAAAGCTCCTAACAACAGCTCTTATTCACAGGTCTGCAGCAATAGAGATATTGCAGGCTCTGCCTGCAAAATAAGTCTTTCATAGGATGGCAGAAGACTCTACATTCGATACATTTTATAGAGACTTTTTAATTTTTTGGTCAGAATTCTGCATTGGAAAAAGAAGCAAGTTCCACAAACACCCATATCTGCTGTAGAAAGGCTTGCTCCTACACACTGCCTTTTTTTGCTCACCAAGTGAAGGGGACACTTTCAGTGTGTAAGGCAGCTGCTCCAAAAAAAAAAAATAAAAGGGCCTGTTCCAGGCCATCTGTACTGATAGTTAACCCCATGCTTCAAGAATTTCTGCAAAATTTAAAAATGTTTCATTATATTAGAATTGATTTTTTTTCTTCTTTCTTTTCATTCTCCCCCAACACCTCTCTACTCACTTCAGCTTCAGTAGATCACAATTTTATATTCAAAGAAAACCTTTAATAATAATCACTCAGAGAGATTCATCAAGGCAACCTGAAGGCTTCAATTCCCAAGTTCCATTGAACTTCTGAGGGAATTTGGCACCAAACTCCTCCAGGTTCTTTTTTTAAATGTCATTCTTAAATTAATATTGTGCAACTGGAAGTATTTGCTCTGAGAATTAAAAAAAAACCAACATTGCTGTTCTTCTAGTTTAATTTTCTAAACATTTCTTGTCACAGACCAACCCAATAGCCACATCAGGGTAAATCTAAGTGGAGTAAGAATAAGCTTCTCATTCAGTCACACAGTGCACTCCTGCTTGATTGGAATGGATATTGTACATAATATGTCCCTGCAGATGCTTTCTCCAGTGGGGCACATTGAATTTCATTTAAATGCCAAGGCTCAAAATCTAAAACAATGTGACTTTAACAAAAAATCTGATGAGGAATTTGATGAGAAAATGGCAAGAATTCCTGTGGCATTTGGGTAACAATTTCAAGCCTTCGTTTTAATAGAATAAACAGGATCATATTTCATTCAAAGCTGGCAATGAGATGAGCTTTGGGTATTACATTGATATAAACCAATAAAGAATTTGCAAATTTGAAGCACTAATTAACAGACACAATATTAAATGAAAAAAGTTTGCTCCAGGGGCAAATATATTTTGAAGACTTTAAACTTTTATTAAAAGACAATTCTGAATAGCTTCTTCTGCATTTGACTATTTTGTTAGTTTCAAAGAGGGGGTGTCTTGTGTTTTAAACTAGCATGTTTAATATAGTTGGGATATAAATGAATAAAATAACAGTCCCTTTTCTGCCTTTCTGAAATAGTAACTCAATGTCACATCATTTCAAAAGAAAAATACCTACTAAGTTGAACCTACACAGCCAAGAGCTGTATAAGTGGATGTTAGCATTATACCTACACTGAATTCCAACACTATTTCTATTGAATTATTTTTTTAAAGTCTTATAGTGCTGAATCAAAAAGCACTCCTATTTAGAACCTGACTGTACTATTATGAGGGCCCCAGTAAAAATGTATAAACAACAAAGATTGGAACTTTTGGTTTACAGTTCACAGATGTAATAGTAAGAGGATTTTCTCTACCTAATTGCAATGCTGCACATAGTAGCCTTTTTGATACTACAATATCCAAGACTTATGTATCTAAAGACTCATACTTCAGAAAATGGGAATGTCAGCTAGAATATTAAGGAATGAAATCTATGAGACTGACCTTCAGATAGGGTATTAGAGACTGTTTTTTGAAACAAGTGGTTATTTCATCCTAAGCATAATACCATCAAAATCTGCTGATGATAAAGTCACCTGCTCTGACAAGTCAGCAGCTGTGGTTCACTTAAAAGCTGTCACATATTTAATTCATTAGCAAGCCAGCTACCTTCTTGCTTCAAGAAATTATGGGGTTTTTAACTTCCAAATATTAAGGTACTATTTTTTCTTTTTACACTCTTTGGGATAATTGTGCACCAGTATCTAAACCTATAATGGCAGGTCCATAGTCCCTTATATCTTATCTTCAGTGATGCTTCCATTTTTTCCCAACCACTTTCATTTTTCTTGTCTTTAATACCGTTGATTGTAACACCTTTTTTTTTTCTTTTTTATTTAAAGGAAAATTATGAGGTAAGTGTTTAGAAAGGTAATTGATCTGTAGTTTAGAGATAAAAGGCCTGATCTTTTCTTCTGATACTGAATGTGCATCAAAGTCAAGTTGAAGCACTTTACATGCACTGCTTAATGAAAACTTGTAGAAAATGGAATATAAAAAAAGCCATTAGCTATAAAAATAAGTGACAGGAGGTTCTGCAACCCATTCACTGACAATTTGTGTATCACTTGGATTCCAGATCTATACAATTTACATACACACATGCAATACTGACTAAGTTTTATGAACAACTAATCACAAAATCTCACATGTTGCATTTGTATGCCCATAATTCTGCATCTGAAAAATTCCCAGAATAATTTGGGGCTAGGATCCAAAGGGGGGAAGTCTGTATATTTTTAGAGGGTAGAATAGAAAGCCCCCACAAAAATGATTGCAAAGTTCGGAAGCAGAAGGGAATCTGTTCTTCCCTCTCTATATCAATGCAGAATTACAGGACATAACCCCACATTAGACTACTGATCTTTAACTTACAACAGAGGAACATCCAACCTTCCTCATGCTTCTATCCCAAATTCAAAATCGGGTCCAAAACTCAAGGTAAAACCGTCTCCCTCGGCAGGATGAAGGCGCTGTGAATAAGAATACACACATTCATGACAAAAGCCAAAGCAGAAATGCAGTCAAAAGATCTGCAAAGCAGATGCAATCTGGATGACTCCCTGTCCTATGTGTCATTCCGGCTGTGACCACACATGCTCCAGGACACGTGCAGAGCAGTATAGTCATAGAATCACAGAATCATTAAATGTGCTGAGTTGGAAGGGACCCATGAGAATTATCAAGTCCAATTCCTGGCCCTGCACAGCACCATCCTCAGGAGTCACACCCTGGGCCTGAGAGCACTGTCCCAACACTTCTTGGACTCTGTCAGGCTGGTGCTGTGCCCACAGCCCTGGGGAAGCTGTTTCAGTGCCCAGCCACCCTCTGGCTTCCCTGACACCTCCTCCTAAAGCCATGCCCACAATGAGCTCACCACAGGTGTCGCTGTGATTACACTGTTAGTAAGCATTATTTGTTTTCTTAGAAAAAGAATGTGATGTGAACAAATGCTTCAGAAGCAGAGTGAAATACAAAGGCTGTTGTGCAGCTCTTCCACAGTAACAAGGAACCATTAGAGAAATTACCTAATCATAAGCCAAGAGAAAAAAATTTAAGTATAGAGAACAATTACAGTATGGACAAGGAAACACATGGATGCAGTAAGCTGGAAAGGGTTATTACACACTACAGCTTCTCTGTGCTAATTCCTCCATTGTTACCATATCACTGAGGAATATGTTATCTAATACTTACCTAGAGTTAAGAGCAATCAGGTCTGCAGTTTGCGGCGTGGTGCTGCTAGTTCATATTTTTGCTTTATGGATGCAGTAACTTTTTTGCCTACCCATCTCATTATAGAATTAAATAACAGATCATTTCTCTATTAAAAGAAAATTCTGTGTTAAAAGCTACCTACTTCATATCCTTCTATACTCCCCACTGCACCTCGCCAGTGAATGCAATTTTCCAAGGAAATCTATCATAGCTCTAATATGTAAGATAGCTATTGATCTGTAAGTGGAATTATATATGAGTGAAGACATTTGCACCTGTACCTGTCACATTATAAGATGCTTCTGAGTAACTGATGGAAGGATTTAAGTATACTTATTGAACTCAAATACAGTACTGAATCACTTAAAATACTACAGGAATGAGTGAAGGATCATGAACTGGAAGACCCAATTCAGCCTGCACACTGCAGGGTCTAAACACCCCGGGAGTCCAGGTGGAATACAGCTGCAGTGCCATGGGCTGCTCAGCAACTGGTCTGTCAGTGAGCACAAAAGCAAGTAAAGCATCCTGCCATGCTGAGAAAAGAGGGAACAATACTGAAAATGCTACCTCATTATCCAGCTCATCCCTTTATTATCCAACGAAACAAAGTAACCCAGGTAAAGCAGAATCACAGACTTCATAAAACACAAAATAAAGTTTTGTTGGGGAGTACAAAAGTTTGCAACATTGCAATACAGGGATCCCAAATCCAGCCCAAACAATCCAAGCAAAGCCACACAACATAGAACAGCGTAAACTCAGCCACAGTATATCCAGTTTCAGGTCAGCTCAGGCAGAGCACTAATGATTAACACAGAAACTTCAATAACACAGTAAGAGAACTTTACTGTAGAATATAACACTGATCACAAATTTGAACCTGTAATTGTGAGTGAAACTTTTCAAATCCTATTTCCTTTATATCTAAAAAAAAAAAAAAAGACTAGCACAGCAGAGAAGAAAAACCATATTTGTGAAGCAATTTCTGACAAATGTGTCTGTAAATATTAGGTCTTTCCAAATTAAAGGTGCAATGAATAAGAGTGGATGTCATTTCATCTACAGAACACCCGTATGTTTTTATACTAAGTACTACTAGGTACTCTTCCACATATTAAACAGTCTTAACTATACCAAGGAAAAAATACAAAGATAGAAGTTTTAAAACCACAAAACAGTATTTTTAAAAAAGTAAATAAATAAACACTTTGTGTAACTTCTGTCTGTAATCAGCTAGGTTGAGAGTTCTGACAGCCATAAAAAAAATATTAAAAACCGAATATTTAATCCAGAGAAGGGTAACTTCCCCAGCTACAATCAGGTCTAGATCCCACAAACAGACACCTCCTTTGCAATGTCAATAGGAATATGAACATTTTATGAGGGTACATAAGAGTGGGCAAGATTCAGGTCTCAGATAAGATAAGATGTACCGATGCTGTCAATTCTCATGCAGTTTTCTGGATTAAGGGAGAGTTTTTTTCCTAAACCATGACCTATTAGTTCATGTTTTTCACTTTGATTAAAATACTTGTAACCTGTTCTGAAAAGAACCAAACTAGATGAACCCTAGGTTTAGTATAAAAGGCCCTGAAATCTCGGAGCAATTCACCAGAGACATGCCTTAGCTGAAGAAAACACAGCATTTTAATTCTGGGAGAATTTACTGACGACTTCTGAAACCAGCACTGCTGAAATGAACTGGTCAGCACAAGAAGTGGATGTTCTTGTTACCCAGCTACCTTTCTCTGCCTTACGTTCAAGCTAAAAAATAATCTACATTCTTATATTAGAAGTCTTTAGTATTTCTAAACACAATATCCTAAATAAGAACAGTCTCAAGAAAGCCACTGAAGAAAAGGACAAATGTCATTGCATACTTTTGAAAAAGAAATGCTTCAGGCTGTTTAAATATCTACTATTCTTGAGTAGCTGTTTGAATCTGGCAACACATGGGTGCTATGAATAACTCTCCTTTAAATACACAGCTTGAGCAAAACACTACTCGAGTTCATTCTCCCAAAGTAGCTAACTTTGCATAGCGGGCTATTGATGTAACAGAATAATTTATTACATAGCAATTGTGATTTATACCTCTTAAAATTCTTCACTTCTGAGATGCTGGCAGAGATTTTAAGGAAATATATCCAAGAGAGCAACTCAGTAGCATGGCAGTTGAGCATCTTCATTAGCAGTTCAGCTCTTTCCCAGAGTCATTCCAGTAAGACAAGCATGCTACTGGAGTCATCCCATTCTAAGCACAAGCAGATTCAGATTCCCTTCAGCAGGCAGCAGGACTTTCAAAAGAGGACAAAAGAATACTCAAGTGTCCAACAAGTTTTGAATATTAACAAAATTGTGCTTACCTTAAATTTTCAATAATAGTGTATTAGAATCAGGTCAGGCTATTCAATTCCAGTTCAGCACAGATTTTGCCTAATTTTCAAAAACTTTCAGTATTAATTTAATTCTGCTCTCCCTAAGGCAGCAGGAACTGATAACAGGTTTCAGCATCAGAGTCAGATAAGCCTTGAGCAATATTAGAAATCTAAGCTTAAAACTTTGCTACCTTGGTCATTGCTTAATATGTATTATGTTCACGTACACATGTACAAATGTTTCTTGCCTTTTCACTCTTTCTCCCAAAACATGTATATGAATGCAGAGACAGACATAACAAATGTGAAGATTTTAACTACCTATGTGATTTATATCCATATGAATTTGTCTCATTCAGGAAAAACAAAACCAAAACCAAAAATACATTTTGAAGAACAATACACAAATTTGTTTCTACCACTTTTTGTGTAATCCAGCAAACTTTGTAACTATGCTTCAGAAAGCACATCTTTTAAACTTACATTCATATCTGTTCTGTAACATTGTTCACATTTCCACAACTTGAAATATAGCCTTTCATTAACCCAAAAGAATATGTCTGTTTATAAAACAGATATAGTGCTAGTTAGACTAAGAAATTACTTCATGGGTTCCAGCACTGTTGCTGGGGTAGAACGCAACATTTAGAGTAAAGTTCCTATGATGATTGCCCACTGACTGGTCTTATGGAATAAAAAAAGCTGTTTTCCTACATGCTGGGATTCAGACTCAGCCGTCTAAATCAGAAAAGAGATAAAATTCTACATAAGTATATCACAACAGTCTGGGAAAAGGAAAATGCCCTGTCTGTAACAAGCAGGCACTTCTTTGAAAAATACAAAATAGCCAAATACACACAATGTTATTGCTAGAGAATGAGGCCACTGACCAATTAGAATACCTCACAGAAAAAGTGGCTTTAAAAAAACCCATATCCCAGGCAATCAGTATTTAATGACCACTTAAGGGAAACCTTTCAACCTCTCAAGTCTTTCAAAACTCATGATACTTAGAAATATGTAGAGCTCCACTTGCTAAGCACTCCTATAGACTGTTTTGCAGTGGTTTGCATTTCAGGATACAAGTTTCTGAGAAAGGGACCACTCTCTGTCCCTCTTCTGTGCTGTGTCACATTCCTCAGGTAGTCTTTATGTCCCTGTCCCTTTCCATACAACCCTCTGAGAACAGCAGTGGGGCAATCCCAGATGTACATGGGGGAACAAGATGCTGGAAAGCAGTGCTGGAAAGGGAAAAGTGACCTGGGGGTCCTGATGAACAGAAAGTTGAACTTGAGCCAGCAGTGCCCTGGGAGCCAGGAAGGCCCAACCGTGTCCTGGGGACATCAGGCACAGCATCTCCAGCCCGGCAAGGGAGGGGATTGTCCTGCCCTGCTCTGCACTGGGGCAGCCTCATGTCGAGTGCTGGGGGCAGTTCTGGCTGGCACAGTATAAGAGAGACATTAAACTATTGGAGAGTGTCCAAAGGAGGGCAACAAAGGTGGTGAAGGGCCTTGGGGGGAAGCTGCGTGAGGAGCAGCTGAGGGCGCTGGGTCTGTTCAGCCGGAGCAGACTGAGGGCAGCCCTCACTGCACTCACAGCTTCCTCCTCAGGGAACAGGAGGGGCAGGCACTGATCTCTGCTCCGTGGTGACAGTGACAGGACCTGAGTCCTGTCCTTTCCCCAAAGCTGAGCCAGGGGAGTTTTAGGTTGGATATCCAAGAAATGCACTTCACCGGATAGAGGTTGGGCAATGGAACAGCTCTCCAGGGCTGTGGTCATAGCAGCAGCCTGACAGGTTCAAGAAAGCACTTGGACAGTGCTCTTGGGCACCTGCTGGGCATGGTGCTGTGCAGAGCCAGGAGTTGGACTTTATGATCCTCATGGGTCCCTTCCAACTCAGCACATTCTGTGTGATTCTGTGCTCTCATCGCCAAGACCCATGTTAGACTGCCAGATTTCCCTCCAGGATATGTACTGACTTGCCATACATCCATGCCTTCCCCAGTTTGTAAGTTAGTCATATATATTATGCATGCAATAACAAAGCCAGCAAACGTAGGGGTTCTTACAGGATTTCCACATACAACTCTTTTTGGGTGAACAGAAGAGTCCACATCCATTTCTCTGAACTTCTATTTGAGTTCAGGCCTCATGGGTCAGTTCTCTCTCAGATACATACTTTTGAATAGCCAATATTTCTTCACTAATAGTCCACACTCATTTTTTGAAATGTGTGTTTTCCTTTTCCCCTCCAAATCAGTTGCTTGCCCATGGCAGGCTCTACAATGAATTTTGCTCCTCATACCTTTCCCTCACTAAAACTTCCTTTAAAATGTTTTTGGTTTTTGTTTTTTGGGGTTTTTGTTTGTTTGTTTGTTTTGGTTTTTGGTGTTTTTTTGTTTGTTTGCTTGTTTTTGTTTTTATTTTGGTTTGGTTTTGGGGGTTTTTTGGATTTTTTTAATAACCCTGAGTTATTTTGCTACTGGTATCCTTACAAGAGACTCAAACAGTCTCTAGCACACAAATTGAAACCAATCAGGAATCCTATATTTTACGGACACAGGGTATTCAAGCCATTTTTCAGTAATAATTTTCCAGTAAGACTTTACTGTTCAGTTTCTTTTGACTACCTTCACTTTGCATGGAAAGTGATTTAATGAAACTCAGCCTTATGTGCACACATCTGGGTGCTGCCAGAATTCCCCTGTCAGACTGCAGCATGCTAAGCAAAACTTGAAGGAAATGTAAGCAGTTTTCCAGTTTCTCCAGGACTCTCCTTTGGGTGACAGAACCTTTTATGTTAACTTCCCAACATTTCTAACAAGCATTTGACATTGATTTTGCTTACACAGGCGATGTCCTGTTAAAGACAGCAAAAGGAAGAGAATCAAAAAGACTCTCTACACACACTAAGCTTTGATTAATCCTGGGTTGCTCCTCAGGGTTAGAAACTCAACAAACATGAGACTTTGAAATTAGAACTGTTCAACGAAATTAAAAGAGATACATGCTATGCTAATAAGAGAGATGTTACAAAAGATAACAGTGGGTTTTTCAAGGCCTGAAACAGTTTCAGTCAAGATTTCAGAGGTTAATGTAACATAGTACGGGGGACAAATCCAATTTACTCCTAACATCAGTAGGAGCTTAAAATGTTACATAGAAATTTTTTTTTGTGCTGAATATTACATTTAAGTTAGGTAAATTACTCATAGTATGAAAACATAAACTGAGGCAGAGGAATTCATGCTCTTGGCTGAAATCACACAACATTAAGCAAAGCCTACTTTAAAAAGGTATAAAGTACTCCACTTAGAAATTATTGTTGATGAAAATCAAGTACCTAATTATAATCAAGTAGTAACAAGTTAAGCTGTCACGTGAGAGTAAAAAATGAAAACCCCAAGGAAACCTGCAGGCTTGTATTCTAGGTGCAATATATATGGGGTTGGAGTGCTGTCCAAATTATAAACTCTCATTAAAGCATTATCTAAATTCAGGAAATACATCTTACAGTATATTATTTTTCCCAGGGCAGTCATCCTATGAAAATAGGATACATCCTTGTGTAAATCCTGTCCTGTTACCATGCTTTTTGTGAGAGTGTGCTTCTCCTTCTCTGTCTTAACCTGACCTCTGTTTCCTGTAAACCTGTTCAAGCAATAACCACTAGTGGTGGTCCTAATGAATGGTTTGGTAATGATGCCTGCATCCAGCTTAAAGAGGATTCAGGAGAGACATAACAACACCATAGCCAAAGGCTAATTTGGGCAAAGCACACTCAAAACCTCAGTGCTGGTCCATGCCCCACTCAAGCCAAATCTGGACAAAGCTAACAGCTGTAGCCAGTATACAAATATGAACTACAACTCAATCATCTAACTCCATATACTTACAGACAGCCATTGAGCCCACTGAGCTCTCCTGAATGGCAATGGGCTGCACATTAGGATAAGTCCCTTAGTAGGAATGCTAAAATTATCCTTATTGTATCAAATACTTGGTAAGTGAATTGGGAATAAGCACACTGAAACTTTGAAATCTTATCTAAGTGATACAGAGAAAAAGATGTGCATATATATTCATTTAGACACAAGTTATTCACCAAGTCTGGGACTAAATCTGGATCCAGCTGCATCTTAACTCCCCTCTGGGGAGTTCAGAATGAAACGGGGATCCCTTCTGAATCTCAACAGGACAACTTCAGTCAGTTCTTTCTGACCCTGTTCACAAGCAGTAAATACATGTACCTTGCCATGGATTTTTGTTAAAGCTGTCACATTTACCATAGAACTCTGTTAACACACTGCTGGATAAAAACAAAATGCGTTTTTCCTTTTTTCTTGTGAGTGAAGTGCATGACTCTCTCCATGACAACTTTCCACCAGTTTAAACAAAACTTCATAATGAAACCTCACAATTCTTTAAAACCATTATACAATATTTATTCCTTAAATGTCAGCTTCTGCTATGGGCCCCACACTGTGTATGGTGCTGAGTGCCCTCAGCTGCAATTTGATATTCACTTTGGCTGAAAAACTCATAAAATTGATTACAATGCCAAATCTAACTGATAAATGTTTCAGAACAAGTCATAATTTTCTTTAGGATAAATAACAGCAAAAGGTAAAAGGCAAAACGGGAGTGAAAAGCAGTGTAGTTTCCATCACATCTGGCACTAGCACTTGATTTCAGTTCACTGATGGAAAACGGCCTAAGAAATAAAAAGGAAGACAATGAATCTTATAATTAGAAGTTCCATCCTCTGTAGTAGGTTATTTCCTTCTGAGATTGCTCAACAGACAACAAAATCTATTAAATTGGTAAAATTAAATGAAAGGAAAAATGCATTTTTTTTTCTCTTGCCAACTGTACAATATCTAGGCATAAAAGGAACAGTGGACACTGATATTTTTCATGAGAAGCTATATCAAAAGTGAAGTCACATGTTTAAAAAAATAGCAATGTTATTTAGGAGTGGCACAAAGGGTAGTTTCTCTCACTTCAAAAAGGGTGTTTGTGCATACTGTGAAGACAATTCATCCAAATGCATGACATCACTATATGTTAGAAAATTTAGCAAGAATACTTCTGCAAACATTATATCAGGTTTTTGGGGTTTTTTTGGGGATAGGGGGTTTCTATTTTGGGCCTGAATGTGTCAGAATCTCTCCAAACCAGGCTAATTAACCATTACTAATGAAGACTGTTTACAATTTTCATTTAATATAATGAAATGGAAAAGAAGTCTTAGAAAGCTTATCTAATAAAAAACCCATACTACAGGTTAATTAATTTTCAAGGCTAAAAGGCACCATTAGATGATTTTATTTGACCTCTTACATAACACAAACTTTAAAATGTCACCTAGTTCTCCTTGTACTAAGTAAAATGACAAAATACCACTGCTTGTTCTACCTTCCTCAGAACAGTACTTTCATAGTGTACAGAAAAATGTCTGCAGCCAAAATGGGAAAATGAAAGGTTTTAATCTAAAACAGTAGCATTTCCCCCTCTTACAGCAAAACACCATTTGTTTGGTACAAGCAGTTATTTTGCAGCCAGCACTAACTAGACCACTTATTATTGCAGCCTGTCCAATTTCTCATCCAAAACTGCAAGTGGTATCCACCATGTACTGAGAGCCCAAGGATACAAGAATTAGAGCTGCAGTGACTCTAGCTCAATGATTCTTGCTATGCAGTATTTAGGGTTTGCTCCATTACAGAGAAACAGATTTACCGCAACTTGTGGACATTGCTTCAATCTTCAAGCAGCAGATAAGTCAGCTCAAGCAATGATGCATTACAGTATTTATTATACTAACAGAATGATCTTTCCATTGTTGTTCATGTGGGTTTACTGACAGGAGGAGAGTAAAGAATAAAAAGTAGTGACAGGAGAACAAAGCTGACAAAAGGCCTAAGAGCAAGCGTTGCCTTATGCTAATCATGAGGCCATAAATAGGAGAGGTTTTTTGGCTGAGTAACTTTTATTGGTTAGCAAAAAGAGGATTTTAAGATTTTCCTGCTCTCTCCATTGTCATTTCAGCTCTAGTCTAACTTCAGAATTTCAAGACCAGCAAACTGAAGTAGACAGCCATGCCTCCTACCAAACCAACTTTATACAGATGCCCAGCAAATACACAGACTGTTATAATGACTGAGAAGTGGGAGGAATCAGTAGTCAACAAACAAGAGCTTGTGTACAGATTTCAGTACTAAAATCGTTAGCTGACACAATCAGACAGTAAGGAGAAGGGTTTGAGATATGTTTTTCATGGGAACACACAAATGACCTACAGTGGAGTTTCCATGTCACATATATTCAAGTACTGTTTTGTATTTAGTATTTGATGTCAAGAGTGGACTGTTTGGAAATGCACCTTAATTATATTATAGTAAGGATGATTGATGAGGCTTATTAAAAAATCTATATTAGAATGTGGGGGAGCTAACTATCAAATTATTATTTTTTAAAACTGTAAAAGAGAAAATGCTGATTAAGATCTATTACCAAAATACTTACTCAGAAGCGAAGAAGCTATTGAGGGCTGACATTAAATCAATTCAAGAACAGTTGTAATGGAAGGGAGTTTTAAGGTTTATGCTTTAACTGCATTAAAGAATTCTGAAGAAACAAAAAAAAAATTAACTGGTTTTTTCAAACTGCAACATAACTCAGCTCTTCTAGCACTTCTACTATACACAGTGCTGAAAGCTAACTTTCCCTTTTAGTATGACAGGTAGAATTGTCACTTAAGCCATCAAGCCATTAAACCAGTTTTTAAAAAGTATTTTGTAGATTCTGTAACATTCTAGAGAGTTTCCTGGTGCTTTTTCAATCAAGAAAATCTGACTAAAATTGCGCTGACCTTTCGGTTAATGGCCTTCCTATAGCCTGTCATGCCAACACAGAATTTGGAGAACAGTTAGGATTCAACTGGAAGCAATATAATTTCTGCCTTTGTCTTTCTTTTCTGGACGCTAATGGCTTTAAGTCAGTCCTCTTCACTCAAGGTATGACACATACAGCCATTCTATTTCAGTTGTCCATTAACTTCAAGCACTATGACAAGAACAAAGCAACTTCTCAAAGGAGTTCAGCTATATGTACTGAATTTCTACAAATCCTTTGCTTATTAGGCACTCTTTTCAAGTACCACTAATGCTTACCTGAGTGTAACAGTACCTATTACAATTAAAAGTGGCTGCTTTAACAAATGAAACAGGTTACAAGGCTTGTGGATTCAATATTAGTTGTTACTGTTCAGTTTCTCTACATATTTCTGATTTTTTTCTTAAAAGATATCTATCTTTTTTTAAGCAAGAGCTGTGGGGAAAAAAAATCAACAACCAGGAACCTACAGTTTGTGGTCTGAAGTCTAAGGGCCTGAGCATGGTACTTGATACTGCCTCTTGGAGACCATGCAAAGGACAGACTACAGACAGCACTCCCAAGAAGAAAGGAATAAATACATCTCTTGTTTTTGGGACGCTAATGAGATAAGAAGTCTCTAGGTATCACTGAGAGGTTGAGAAGCTCTCAATTTCTGTAAAAATATTCTTGGCGGAGCCTCGTTTACCAGACAACACAGTACAGTTCCATTTGAATTCAGATGATATTTATGTCTATGTGGCAAAGGTGTTTTATTCTGACTCAACTGCATTTGGTCTGATCAAGTGAAAGTTAACACTAATTTGCTTCTTCCCTAGCCAAATTTTTGCAGGACCGGCCATGTCTGTGAAATTATATTTGTAGCTATGATTTTCTGTATTCCTCAGTGACACCAAGTTCTATCCCATGCCTCGGCCACTGTGATAAGACAGTTTAATTCTGATTCTCTGCTACTTCTCTCTCTCTATCAGACAGTAAGCAATATTAAAAAGATTCCTTATTTCAGAAGAAGACTAAACCTACGTGTAGAAACTTCTGTTGTGCTAGATTTTCTCCTTATTCTTTCTGAGCCCTCCATCAGAACTCCTTGCAGAGGGTTACATGCAGTGCAGAAGTAAAAAAGATAGGTTTGCCCTTCAATAAACAATCATCTCCTTCTAATGTGTGTCTTAGGATTTATTCCCTGAGTATTATCCTTTCTTCCTCCATCTACTCAGATTTTAAGAAAACCCAGTCATCATTGGGACACAGCCAAGTAAGAGATCAGATGAGTAAGTATCAACATGAGGGATCTGTTCTCTCTGATCCCAAGACTTCTCTGTTAATCTGAACCAAACAGATCAAAGAAAATTGCTGTGTGCATTTCAGGTATTCAACCCTACAAAGCCAGCTACTGTCTGCTCAGCTGCAAAGTGCAAAGCTGGTGGTAGAAGTGGAGACACGATAGCGGTGTCTATGACAAAAGGACAGCTGAGGAAAAAAGCCCAAGCTGTCAGATGCCCAATGCACTGCCAGACAAATCAAAATACTCAAGTTCATATAGGCTGATACCTCAGCTGCTCTGAGATCAGGGGAATGGCAGGTAGAAGATTCTCCAAAATCTTCTATGCCAGTTACTTGTCATTACAAATATAATTCTGTAGGTGAATTTGAATTAGAGATTCAGACAGCCAAATAAAATACATCAGTAACCCTGAACAACCAGATGTAAAGCAATGTGGTTTTACCTTCTTCCTCAGAATAAAATTTTCCAGAATATGTTTGCCCTTGTAACACAAGCTAATAACACAGGCTAACAGCAAGAGGTAAGTTTGACCTCTCACAGCAAGGCATAGAAAGCAAAAAGAAATCATCATAGAGCTCTATAGGTGGCTGCAGAGTCCCCATGGATTCTTACTGCTCAACTTCCTATTTCACTCCCACTTTATAGCAATGTAGTAAGAGCTATCATATCCTGAATAATTCTGATACCCTATTTTCCAAAGGCAGTACCTGCCTCTCCCTCTGTTCCAAATGCATTCAGACCATCCCCTCTAGAAGTTTGCTGCCACCTGAGCATGTTTTAGCATTTACCTCACCCATGTAATTGGAACAGTGGTCATTTTACACTGCTAAAGACTGTACATGATTGTCTATGTAACCACAACCAGCCCAACCACCTGCAAAAGGCCACGGCTCAGCACTATTTGTCCAGCTTGTTTTTGTTGTTGTCAAAAACGTGTAACACGTATTTCCAGCATGAGCCATAGAACAAGTATCTATGTAAGAACTTGAAAATGTGCAAGTTTTTCAAGTCACTGTTTCTTAAATGTGAGACAGAATCAATCCCCTCTTGTCACCTCTCTTTTATCTTTACTGGATGCGACTATATAGTGCCTGAAAAGACTTTCTTATATTCACAGACAATGCAGCTGTGTAATAATGTTAGCTTTGTCCTTCAGTGCAAAATCATTTTTTGCTGACGTGTGTCTTAGGACCCATAACACTGAAACATCTGAAGATAGTGATTCATTCTAAAAATTTAATTTGAACATCTGCACTAAACAGAATTTACAAAGAAAGAGACATTATTCTGATCATACAACTTCACTGCTTTATGCAACCTATACTGCTTTATGTTTCTACAACTCAGAGTCACCCACAAGGGATGACAGTAAAGGCTAGTTCTTTTCCTGCATGCTGCTAGACAACTTCCAATTAAAATAAAAACCTAAATTTCAAGGTAAAATTCCATCCTTAAGATTATATCCATGTTAAAATGCCTAAAAAATTCCAGTCATTAAATACAGGAGAAGGAATTGTTAAAAAGGAACAAGCTCAAACCAAAAATCCCAAGGGTAAGGGCATGTGCTGGGCTGGGGGTATTAAAAAATACAATGAGCCACGGAGAATTTTTTAAAGCAAAATGCTTCCATGTGCTCCTTGAGAACTTTATACCTGTGTATGCCCATACAGAAATACACACTGCTATTAGGGTAACCTGCCCTCATCTGCTCTAGTGCAACTCTTTCTGATAACATAATTGAGGTCATGTAATAGAAGGAAACCACACTAGAAAAAATAAATTACTCAGGTTCAGATGATTTTGGAAAGCATGAGAGAAATAGAAAGGTGAATTACAGTGTAAAGACAGAAATCAGTTTTTATGTAAAAAATCATATGATGGATTTACATGATGCATGAGTATTACCCAGCTACTCTGTAACTTTCAAAGGGGGCTGCATTAATGCCTGAAGGAGAAGATATTTGCAGAGACAGTCACTAAATGCAGAGAGGATAAATAAGACCAGGAAATGCAAAAACAATAAAAGAGTTAGCCTTAGAAAACATTTCTATCAAGCTGATGACAAAATTAGCTTGGCTATATTACAATTAGGCTTTAGCATAAAATGACCAATATAAGGTAAAACCAAATTTTTAAAGACATTTTCTAGTTTACAACAAATTAACAAAATCATAGATATGCATTTCATCTAGCTAACCAGTATTAAATAGATGAATAATGAAACCCCTTGTTCTAGTAACATACATCTTACCATAAGTGTTGCTAACAGTGTAGTTTGTCATTAACAGTGGGACTCAAGAAAAGCTGAATGGAACAACTAGGTTATCTATAAGGTAAGTGACTAAACAAATAGCTGGCAGCATTTCATTCTGATTAGACAGGTCTGCATAAATTAAAGAATTACAATTATGTCAGGAACTACATATAAATGAAGCTGATTGTAATAGACCAGGAAGTACATTGCTACTATTTGCTATGAATCCACATACATAAAAACTTTGCTTACTCTTGTTTTGCTCCCAGCATGCAGTGTATATTAACCTGTCCAATTTCACATAATAACCAATTGTGACTATTACAATCCATATAATTTATCAGATTTAAAAAAAATTTAAAAATCCAAGCAACACCTTTCCATATGGCCAATTAGTAAAGTCATAAAATGCAGCAAATATATGATGCTGTATTGAACATCTGTGCTGGTTATCCTATGGGAATTTTTAATAAAGGACCAAACAGCATATTGATGTTAATTCTATGTTACCGGGACTTTAAATAAAAAACTAAAATAAATAGCATCCATTAAACTGATCATACTGTTGTAACTCAAATTGTGTTTATTATGCTAATGGAACATGAAATTAAGAAAAAGACCTTTATGCCAGTGGAATTAATTAATGAGCTTTATGAAGGCATTGGGATGTAATTTATTTCTAGATAAGTAAGTCTAATTTGCAGTTCCATGGGTCTCTGCAATGCTGATTGTAATAGTTATTCCTGCAGATGTGCTGCTCACAGCATGTCTTTCCATTAGAACTGAACACCTCATTATATAAACTGTACCTAATTAAACATAATACAGTGGTGACTTGTTAAACTGGCCTTTTTAAGTCAGCAGCTGCCTAAGCTAATAATACCATATACAAGATTTATATCATCTACCATATAATACTGATATTAAAATATACTGCCCAAGGGATTGACAACTAATTTACCAGTATGTAACAGGTACACTTCAGATTCTGCAATGGAGATTAAAGACTACTAGTCTATAAAAATCAAATGAATTAAAGTCTATTTGGAGTTCTAAACAACTATAAAAGTTTTTTAATAACTTTTTTTTTATAACAGTTTATTTTAAAAAACCAGAATCAGAGAATAACACTTCTCCCATGTTCTTTCTCCATATCTGATGGACCATTTTTCTTATGTGGTCTGAATCATTACAACGTTTGAACCCAATTAGGTACGTGCATACTGCCTTTGTTTCAGGCAAAACAAAAGGAGAAACTGCAAGAGAGATACGGCTATTTCTTGAATTTTGTGTGTTTGATTCTGTGACTGTTCTGTTTGACCCTGTGACAATTCTGCACATGTCCTTTCCACCAATTGTAGATAGACCTCACATTCAAAATATGACTGTCAGTCTCCATTAAGTCTATGTTGGTCAGAAAACAAGGAAGTCAGAAAATACACTGAGAACAGATTGAGTTTCTCATGAGGAAACATATATTTGAAAGCTACAAAATAGTATTTTGGATAAACCATGTCTAATAATGAAAACTTTATGTTCTGTATACCTCCTGTGGTTTAAGACTTGTTTTCTGTTTCTCTCTTCTTCAGAAGCTGAATCCACTGTCACTATATGTTCCAATGCAGAGCAGCACTGCTTTTGTTTTTCCCATTTCTCCAGTCTCTGGAGGAAGTGGATACATTTTGTTCACAGATGTATCACAGATAGACCTTTTCCTCACAGAAGCCTGTGATTCTTCCTTCCTTTTTTTCACAAGTATGCAAAAACTGGCTCATTTTCCACTCTTACTCTACGCCCTATCTGAACCACCTGAATACACGTGAGCAGTTCTGCATCTTGTTGCCATCTCTCTGACTGAAGAAAATGAGGCTCAAATTGCAAACATCTTTTGACATATGCCACTTCCAGCAATCTCTTTAAAAACACCTATAAATTTAGTCACAGCCCTGACTTCATTGATGTCCGGTATCAAGAATCAAGTAAAAAATTGAGAAATGTCAATGTGTTTTTTTCAGTATGGACTTTTAAAGTTCCTGATACTATTCACTCTCCTGAATAACCTCCAACCTTTTCTTGCACAGAAGAATTAGAAAAACACAAAAAAAAGTAAATGTGGTCATNAATGAGGCTCAAATTGCAAACATCTTTTGACATATGCCACTTCCAGCAATCTCTTTAAAAACACCTATAAATTTAGTCACAGCCCTGACTTCATTGA
>VWZN01014773.1:134304-196319 GCA_013396955.1 Regulus satrapa
GTCCGGTATCAAGAATCAAGTAAAAAATTGAGAAATGTCAATGTGTTTTTTTCAGTATGGACTTTTAAAGTTCCTGATACTATTCACTCTCCTGAATAACCTCCAACCTTTTCTTGCACAGAAGAATTAGAAAAACACAAAAAAAGTAAATGTGGTCATACTAATTAAAGCCCATCACTTTTTTGTGATTCTCTTTAAGTTTTGGAGGAAAAGATTCAGAATTAGATCAGTTTTGTTATGAGTCACTTTCTCTGTCTTACTGAGCACATACAAAAGGACAGTGTTCTTAAATAGTGTTTTATTTTTGTTTTCAGTAAGCTGTGACAATCAAACCACAATCCTCTTTAAAAGACTGCTGCTCTGATGGCAAACTGTCACTCTCATACACCTCAGTATCTACAGTGTCATACTTTATTTCTAAGGTTTCATGGCAAAGACAGTTTGGCAGTCATTCCCCTCTTCTTGCCACAATACCTAAATCATTCTGGACTGTAGTGTGAAATACATGAACCACTGCAAATTAAGGTGAAATTACAGATTGTTCTAAAGTTACAGATTCAGAGAAGAAAAAGCTGTTCTCTCCTAAAAGGTGTGCATCAAGTAACAAAACCATGCGCGATGTAACTTTATTGGGGGAACATGAAGAAGTGCTCCCACACTGAAACAGCTTGTGCACAACCAGCCCATGCCACTAACAGAAAGGATTCTTGCAGTAGAGCTAGCAGCACACTCAGACAAAACTCAGCATTCCAGGATAAAAAATAAAACAGAGAACTCACGGTTAGAAGCGAAGTCTCTATAAGAAATAATTTCATTGTTTCCCATAATCACTCTGTTTAAATTCTTAAACAGAGTTGTTAACAAGGCTGCATTTTAATTTCCTGAAAGTTACCATTTGCTTTCAAAGAGAGTCTTTCAACTATTTAATTCTTGTACTTAATTCTTGCTTGGGATCTTCATTGCAAAATCTTTAATTATAAATAATCATTGTACTAAAACAACTTTCTTTATTTTAACAGATACTGTTTCAATTTAAAACCAGAGTCCAATTTTTTCCTGAAAGTCCCATTTAAATTGCTTCACTATCTCTCAGCAATCAAATATGAAATGTAACAGAACAGCAACATAATTTGCTGAGGGTAAAATTTAGCAGAATCAATCAACAATAAGAAGAAAATAGAAGCTCATGAGTACCATGGGTCCATTATAATTATTATTTTTAATTAAAGCATTCCAGATACACATTAATTTTATTTGCTCACTACTTTATTGTTTGACTTGCCTTCAAATGGGAACTGTGAGCACTTTGAAAAATGGGTTGAAAGACTCTCTTGTTTCACAACAGATTGAGTAGTTACTTCTCCATTTGCTGCCAAAATGCATTTTAGTAACGTATCACAGCTGAACTCCTCCATGACTCACCACAGATGTCTTCTGTCTCTTAGAGCAACCTAAACAGGGAAAATATTTTCTCCCTATCCCATCAATTGAAGTACAGAAATCTCACCAAAGGTTTAAACACATCTAACTGAACTTTGACTTTGAAAAGCATTTTCTAAACTGTTGTTACTTTAAAATTAAGAACCCTTTTTAGCGTCTCCAAAGAGAAAAGAAAAATCCTGTCATTGTGCTCCTGAACTATTTGACATATCTTAAAATCTTTAAGACAAACAAAATACTTCAATGACATCAATAGATTTATGCATTTAATTAAAATTTCAACTATTTTGTAGAAGAATTTTACAGTTTCTTATCCTTCCTGGTTCTGGAAAAAAAAAATATTTTAAATACAACATGAAGGGTGGATTCACAAGCATACTGATGTGACTGAGTTTTCAATTTACAGTCTCAGGAAATTGCTGAAATTGAAAGAAATATCCTGATAATTTGATGCTTATGTGAGCCAAGCTTCTGAAACCTTTCTGAAGAAGTGACTCTCAACTGGTCTGATCTCACAGGTGCTTAAGAATACCAGCTTGAGGGTTATACTGCCTATTTAACTTCTGACTTTTACAGTTAAGCAGTTATTCTGGAAGCTTAAAAAAGATCTCAGCCTGTCACTTATAGTTGGTTTTCAAGCTCCTTGGGAGATGCAGAAAGGCAAACAATTGGGATCAAGCAGTCTCTCAGAAACATTCCTCCCTGAAGGGAACTAAAAATATGCAATAATATGGTCAGCAGGGAAAAAATTACTCCATAATAAAGACTCACAAAAAGACAGTTATTTTAGCCTATTACTGCTACCATAAAGTCAAAAGAAGCTGTTAGATGAAAGAAAATGTTATGAAATTACTCATATTTTCCTCTCAAACCAATTGCAGAAGCTTATTGTCCACTGCATTGCCAAAGACTTGATTCACAGATACGCTAAACCTTAAGTCTTTTCTCTGAAATTCTTCAGAACGTAAAAAAAAGAATTTTTGAAAAATGTTAACACACCATTGACTGAAAAATCAGTATTGCATGGTGAATTGGGACAATAGCAGGAAACATAAACAGCATCTTCTTCCAAAGAACTTTACAACAAAGCAAAACCTCCTCATCCACACTCAAGACAACTGAAAAACAGGAGACAAGAGACGATCACTAATGCCCTGCACTAGGACTTCTCGAACAAGACAATAATTTCTGGAAACTCTGAAAAATAACTTGGAAGACAAAAAGAATGAATATGCACGTTACTTTGAATTCTTTTTGCTGCCAGAAGTCAGATACTTTGTTAATTGATGACAAAGTTACAGTACTAATATCTTTTCAATTATAACAGTATTTTCTGATTTGAGAGGTCAGTCTCCACTCCCCACCTGCATGCCATAAAGAACACTAGTGAAATGCTGTGAATAAAATTCAGTTGTTTCTACTCCCATCAAGGACAGAACTTTCCACTGACTTCAGTGTAAACAGAATCAGGCCCCCCTTCATGTGTGCATTAAATAAAGCAGACACTTCTGTCTCAATCTTCTCTGAATACATGCTTTTGATGCCACAAAGGAGATAAGACGATCTGATAAAAGTAATAGATGAAAGTATATTATTATCTATAGTATCTCCATTATAAGATATAAAATACTCTGTAGTGCCTGTGTGTATTACCATAAGCTACAGTGAAAGCTGACCTGTTTTCCAGAGGACAGATTTTTAAGTATGATGCTGAAGCAATTTTTGATGACATACTTTTCTGCAACATTTCTCATGCCACTGAAGATTAGATATGTCTGCAAAACACAATATAAATACAGCACCAGAATTTTATCTTACCCCTTGGCCACTAGCTGAGAAATAAACGTTCCGATATCAGTTTCTATATAAATATGAATCAGTAGAACTTCCTTGAATTTTTTTAAAAGACAGACACTCTTATTACTGTCATGTCACTAACAACAAGAATTACTATTTTTTAATTGCGTGTTCTCCTTCCTCCCTCTCGGGAGGCTCCAATACAGAATCCCTCTACTATATAGCTTAAAAGTACTGGCATTCGGAGTTAGATTTCTTCAGCTTTGGAAGCAGATTCTCATAGCACCGGGGTGAAAAGCAGTAAAAAATCTACAGCTAGAAGCACAGCTTCCCCAGTGATGGAATACCCCCATTTGGTAGGTCACAAATCCGCAGGGAGAGACAAAAAGGTGGGGTTTGCACACCAGCTGGCCTTTGTGGAGAAGAAATGTGAGCTATTCTCATTCAGATGGTGCCTCAGGAGACTCACAGGCTAAGCCAGTACAAGCAGGTGACATTGTTTTCAAGACCCCGAACACCAGTGAATGACAATTTAATACATTAGGAGGTGCACTGAAGTAGTACTAAAAGACCTTAGCTAGGCATGTGGGATGTGTTCTGGAGACTTTAAACTCCATAAGGAAGGGCTTATACAAGGTGGGAAAGAAAGGAATGTTATTGACTCTACAAACAGGGAATCGAGTCAGAAAGGATTCTGGCAGAAAGCTACCATGTCATTAGCATGTGAAGGAATCCCAGGCACACCGGATCCCAAAATAATATTACTGCTTGCCAAACACCTCCTACTCTCTGCCTGCATCAATTACTGAAATACACATACCACAATACTCAACAAGTGATCAAAATTATTTTTTCTGAAACTAAGGCCATCACAAATTCAACACAAAACCTAGAGGGAAGACATGTAGTGGAATAAGGTAAGAGGAAAAAACCTGCAATGATGCTTTTGATTCCTTGTCTCTGCATAATGAACCAGACTCCCAGCTAATGCACAGCCTCATTTTTCCATTCATACCTATTGACCTCTGACATTCTGTACAACTGGTACGTTTAACAGCAAGTTAAGAATAAACCTATAGACCCAGCCTTAGTACTTTCCAGGCCCACACAAGCTCATAATGTGGTGAAAGGTCACAGAGCTGCTCACGTTTCTACCCTTTGCTCAACAATACCACAACTTCAGCCACCCATGAGGTGAAAATTTGCTCCAGACACCAAGTTGTCAAGATTAATGATTGAATCTTCATACAAAAGAAAAAAGCTCAGTTAAATGTAAAAGCACACACAAATTCTGACCTCTGGTGAGAAAAATAATGTCTATTTGCGCCGCTTTTAGCTTTTATTGGTTTCCCACCAAATCTCTTAATACTTCTTCTGACTTATTTTAAATTTTCAACTTTTGAATAACTACATTTGCAGCTCTGCTAATTTTGCTGCTCTGGGAACACAGCAAAATCTGGCTGCCACAACTGTGGCTCTTTTGTGTTCAAAACTGCATCACTTATGTATTTAAAAATACATATGATATTTATAAAGCCTACTCAAAACATTACTAAATTGTCCCATTTTCATGTTTTCATGACAATTTATATGTTTTCCATATGGGCAAGTGCTGACAATATGATACAAGCTTAATGGAACAAACTGTGGTTTTTCTTTATTGTCTTGGCATCAAAAATCTGCACTTGCATAAAAATAACTCTCGCCTCTATTTTAAAGGGATGACTTTTCATTTATGCAATTTTAAGGGCAACTCTCTCATTTTACTTGAAAATGTATCAGAAATTTGCACTGCTCACCTTACCATTGTATCACCACTGCATTTGGGAACATTACAAATCTATTGTAAAAAGCAGCTGACACCCACAGAGTGCAGAATTATTCAGATGAGTTTGCTATCACTTAGTGTGAGCTCCACAAAAGACTCGGGTTTGGGAGGGGAGGGAAAGATGACTCACTCTTTTTATCCCCAGGCAGACAGATACTTCCACATCACTCTTCTACTTGTGTTTTCCCCCTCCAAAAGCATGAAGGGCTAATGCCTGCAAGCATTAGGAGGAGCCTGCGTGCTAAAAGTCAGGCTGAAAAAGCTGAGAGTAAATGATTTCTTTAGAAGTTCTCAGAGACTCCAATATGGCACTGAAAAGAACTAATATTCCTACACTCCAACAGCATATGTACTTCAGTCACCTCCAACCAGTCTCTGCTGCCTCCCTCTCCCTACCTCACCACAAAGCTGTCCTTGCCTTCTATTTTCCTTCTCTTCCAGTTACTGCAGTCCTAATGTAGAGAAAGCTTTCCCTGACCTGAACCTCCTCAGTAGGCAGTCAGACAAACCAACCTTCTCTTCATTTAATCCAGCTCCTACACACACTTCACAACATGACAGACATGTCAAATGAGCCATCCACCAGGCTGCTGACAGCAGTGTCTAGGGCATAAGAGACACAGCTGATGGAGGAGATTGTTGGAAGAAGTCAGGAAAACAGGAAGCCATAGGTAATATCACAAGTGCCCTGCTGAAAACTGACAGCTTAGTGGGTATGATACTGCTGGTTATTTTATGCATCTCAAGTCTAGGCCTAGAATAATTACTACTTACTACTGAGAAGCTAAAGTGGAGGACAGATTTTGCCAGAGTTAATAAGAAGGGCTAATGCTATAGAAGTTGTGGGTAATCGGCACCACCTCAGCCACAGTCTAAAACATCTTACATTGTAAGAACTGAATGTTGATGAAAGTTGCAATGCCGATGGAACAAAACCAAGTTAATTCACCCAAAGATAAAGCAGCTGGTATCATACACAAACCTTCTCCTAGGCAGCCTCTCTCTGGGACAGGCACTGGGCAATCTGTTTAAGAAGCTGGCTTAAAAGATAACTGGCTCAGACAGAGTCCCTGAACGAGTTTCCCATTAACTAACTAGAGACACTCAGCCACCAACTGGTGCCTCTTCCTTCAAGGAGAACACAGCGCTTCCACCAACTGTTCTCTTTTGAGGTGACTCACCTTGGTGACACTTCTGTCCCTAGACACACATACACTTCCATTCGTAACTCTCATGCCTGACGGGAGAAAATCTGCTGTGCTAGAACACTGGAACAGCTCATGGACTGTCACTTCCTTTTTTCAGCATGACTTATTTTTTATCAGTTGTGTGGGAAATGCACTTCAGGACAGTTTTACCATGTTCTGTACACATACTCCCATGCTCACAGTAAGCTGACACTTTGTACTGGTTCGGGCTGAAGCAGTTATTTTTCTTCATGATAGCTTGTATGGGGCTGTGCTTTGGATTTGTGCTGAAAACAGCATTAATAATTCAGGGATGGTTTAGTTCTTGCTGAGTAGAGCTTACACAGCATCAAGGGCTTTTCAGCTTCTCACCCCGCACCACCAGTGAGTAGACATGGGGTGCAGAAGAAACTGGGATGGGACACAGCCAGGACAGTTGACCCCAAATGATAGCAGGGATATTCCACTCCATATGGCATCATGATCAGCATGGAAATCTGGGGGAAGGAGATGGAAGTGGGACATGTTTAGAGTTACAGTTATTCGCCTTCCCAAGTAACCATTTTGTCTGATGGAGACCTCCTTCCCTGAGATGGCTGAACGCCTCCCATGGGAATTGGTGAACAAATGGGAATTCACCCCATGGGAATTGGTGAACAATTTCCTTGTTTTGCTTTGCTTGTATGCACAGCTTTTCCCTTACTTATTAAGCTGTCTTTATCTCTACCCACGAGTTTTCTGATTTTCTCCCCTGCTGGTGGGGGAGTGGGCAAGCAGCTGTGTGGGTGTGGGTTTAGTTCCCAAGTGGGTTAAACTACAAGAAACCCACATGAACAGGAGCACTGCTTCAGCAGAAGTCTCCATTGCTGACATTCTCCAACTCATTCTGACCCATGTTTTCTTCACCCATTGTCTTAGTTTTCCTTATTTCATTATATTTCCTTCAAAAGATCACGTGGCTGCAATCTAAGAAAGTTCAAGCAATAATTTCTTCTTTTTTAGCAGGTATGTTAAGGGTATATCTCTCAACACAATTCATAAGATGAGCATTAACAGCAAACAAAACAAGCTTCTGAGGAACAGAATCTAATAATGACTTCTCTTGGTTTACTTCGGGATTGTTTTCATATTAGGCACAGTATACATATATAGTTTAATTAGGATAAATTCTCTGCTTGCTTATTATCTCATCCTTTGCAAAACTACCACACCAGTAGTGTTGAATAGGCTATAAATCACTCGGATGTTCACCCTCAGTGCTGAATTTCTCTCACCAATTAAACAGGGGTTTGGAACAGCTCTGGATCCAAAAGTTCACATGATGAAAATTTTGGCACAGAGGTGAATATTCACTATTAAGATGCACTACACAGAGAAGTGAGCAATATTCTGTAGTGGTTCATTTTCCAACTAAGCAGAGTCTTGATTAAATACCTGTCTGTTTCTCTTACATGCCGATAGCTTGTACTTCAGCCAACTGATTGCTCAGTTACAGAGAAAAAGCTTGCAGACAGAAAACTGAGTTTATTCTGTGCAATAGAAATAGAACTCCTTAAATTAAGTAAAATTCCAGGAAGCTGTACAATGAGATGCAATAACCACCTATAGCCTTACGTCTAAACAATAATGCTTATTTCAAACAGCAGATTGTCATCAGTCAAGGGATGATTTTTCCTTTTCATGCAGCATAAAAACCCACCAAGTTTTATTTGGAGTTTTCACTTTAGTCCTTCATTGTCGAAGTGACTTAATAGTCACAGTTAATAATCAAATAATAGATTTTAAAATTGTATTGCAGTAAGATGAAATAGTACACAGTAAAGACCAATGACACTCTCCTAAAGAATTTTGCTCCTGGATAGATTAAACAGGATTTTTTTCTTTATAAGGAAATTAAAAAGTAGAAGAAATCTGTTCTGGAAACATGAAAAAAGATATTTTTGCTATTTATCCAGGCTGAATTAATAGTGCTAGTAGTCTCAGGGTAACCTGACCTATTCCAGTGAATGTAATTCTTTGCTTTTCAACAAACCATTTGAAAATTAGTTTTTCCACTTTATTAATCATATATTTTAGTCTATTTCACTTACATCACAAGCTTTAAAGGTTCTTTTTCTTCTAGCCCATCTCTGCATTTCACCCTTAAAACTTGCTTTGCAGCTAAAACATCCATACCAAAAGATACTGTGACATTTGTACATTTTATAAAATAGAACCACAGCACATGCATTTAAAAAAAAACCACTTAAAATACACATATTTTCAGGAATTATTATTATAGTTGGTGGTCAGATTGCTTTAGTACTTACCAGAAACTCTAAAGTGTTTTCAAGTGGACTGAAGGGCTTGACCAGTCCTTGCAATGGAAAATTGGGCAGAAGACAATGTCGGGTTTTAAAAAATTCTTTACAGAAAGACACCAAGAGTCAAAGTCACATGTACTGCATGACTTGGAATTTAAAGCAATCCTTTCTGACTCTATTTTCTTCCAACAGATGTATTAGAGATGTACAAACACTGAAAGTCTAGACTCCTTTTTACATAAATTTGATTTTTCTACCTTAATTATTGTTGATATTGTACATCATTTAGATGTGATTATGTTATATTTAAGTATTCCTAAATGAACTCACATTAATCTACTTACCTAAATTAGAGTTGAAAAATTATTTTAATGTGACATCCTGTTAATTTGTTCCTTTGGTACTTTAGTTTTGCATCCCTGGGGCAACACAACTATATCCCATCTAATTCAAGAGTTTCAAAGCTCCAATACAGTACACAAACTTAGGATCACAGGAATTGCCAAACATTATCAGAACTATAAGCTATTCAGTCTCATATCCTATCTCCTGCAGGGAAGATGCTCCAGGGAAAGGTGTAACTTATTACACCAGCAAGCAATAACAAAATAAAACTTGCAATGTGGTTATCCAACACAAACAATGGAAACGGTGATTATAAGCACAGCTACCATAAGAACAGAAATTTTAAAAAACCCCAAAAAGTAATCACTTTAAAGAACACGGGAATGTTTCTATTATGTAAATTTCCATTCCAGTGACACTTGATACAACTGTGATATTTCAGCATGGGCTACAACTAAAATAATTTCTCAGGACACAGCTATGGGCAAGAGAGAAAAATGTGCATTTATTCTATATAGTGCTGTTTAAGAAGTGTTTCCAAGTGGCCCAAAAATTTTTATTTAGAGGAAATGCTTTTGCTTATGCTTGCTGAAATCAGTAGTAAAATTAATTGTACTGTCTTTGGTTTAGAAGGGCAGAATGGAAAGCAAAATTCAGCCACTGTGAACCTAAGGACACAATTATACAGCTTATGAACCACACAGAGGCTAATGATCTTAATCAACAATAGAATTACAGTAATCCAAAGGTCTGTACACAGACAGAGCCCTGCTAATATCACAGCTGCAGAAGCCCCACTTCTCTTACTCCATCTGGAAAATAATACTTGACTGCTGCTGCAAGGCCTGATTTTTGTTCCCATCTCTAATGAAGACTTCAATCCACACAAAAACTGAGAAGACAGACCCCAGTTCCCCTTGGGTGAAAACTTTCTGAACAGCCCTTCTCCAAATCTTCCAAGAGAAGGCCCTGCATAAGGGAAGCTATTTATTGAAGAAGGTTTGAAATGAGCTTCCACAAAAAGCAAAGTTCTTTGGCAATAAAACCTGCATCAAACTTCACAGGAGAGGGGAAGGTCTCCTTGAAGCACATGAAATCAAGGCTTCTAGCAGTGATAAGGCTAACTCCATGTAATGGAATTTTGGTTTTTTAATAGTTTTCCTTGACATAGTAAAAGATTTTCAACTTCGAGATTTTTCAGGAAACTATATTTGGAATGCCACATGGCAGACCAGAAACTCCAAATCTTTTTAGCGCTACACCTTTTTTGTATAGTTTACAGTACAGTCTAATTACATAACCACTTACTTATCATTATTATACTTTTTTTCCCACAAATTCAGAGACAGGTTATAATATATCATATTTTTCACTGCCATAACAGTCCAGTATGTCTTTACCAATAAACTTTTCTGTGATGAAATCCTCATCTTCCCTCAGTAAATATATTTTTTTAGTCAGCAGCCACGTACTGCATGCACAGATACCCTACAAACACAAGTCACATCTCACAGTGTTCTTAAGCTGATTGATAAATCTGACAAATAGTCAAACTATGCAACAACAGTGGCCATGGCCAACAAAAACAGTGAATAAACAACTGAAAAAAAGTTCTATAATGTTTTCTCACATCTTGGAAAATTAAAAATACATCCAGAATACAGCTTTTTTCTATCCTTGCTGGTTAATTAAACATAACTATCCAGATCATCTGCCAGGCTTGAAATTTGGATAATCATAACTGTAATGGAGAACCTGCAAAGAAGCTGTGACTCACAGAATTGTTTACTAGAAAGTACTCAGATGTTGGTGGATCAGCATATCCATGCTCTGCCCCTGACCATGAGAACAGAATAGAGACCTGTGGTTAGAGACTGCAGTAGCAGACAAAAATTTTGCCAGATTTTATGGCTTATACAAAGTGTTCAACAGCACAAAATGCAGAATTACCTGAAGTGATATAATAATTGTACTTCAGAAATAGTAGCTGACAATGTAGTCAAGAGTTGCTTCTTAGAGGGATTTTATAAGTGTAACATTTCTTACCTTTTGAATACTTAATCTGACTCTTGCCTCATGCATTTACCATCAGGGTTATTGAAAGAGAGTGCAGGAAAAAAACGAAGTAGAAAAGAGAAGCACTGAAAATTATTAAGAAATTATTAAAGAGAGCTGTAAAATCTTGATTATAGGAAATGTATTATTTTGAAATCTCCAGAAAATAAACTCTGAACATAAAATAACTATAGTCCTGTCATGAGCGTGGCATTATTTTCACTGTAGGTGTGTAAATACTAACAAACCTGAGCTCTTCCATATGGGTAAAGGATAATTCAAAGAAGGTGATCTTTCCCTCCTCTTTCATCTTTCTTGTAGAAACAAATTATTTCCTTTTACAGTATCTTGCCTCACCCTTGCTTGAGCTTCCAGCCAGGCTAGATAATCTGTTAGTAACTACACTACCAAGCATAGCCAAAATTGACACAAATGTCTCTTGTAAGAGACATTTCACTTTTCTATGTTAAAAGGCATATTAATATATGCACAGTATTTCTGTGGATCAGATGCAGAATATAGCCACTAGTTGAAATTGATTTTATGGCTCTTTTCCTCTTCAAGAAACCTACTGCTCTGGCTGAATTTTGCTTATGGAGCCATCCCACTTCTGTCTGACAGAGATTCTAAAAAGCTCAATCTCCTGGGAAAATGTACCAAGCAACAGAAAGGACATGCTCACCAAGATAGATTCAGTTGTGAAAGGAGGAAAGTAATTTTAAGGGTTTTTTTTTAAACAAAGGTGTTTTGACGTATGGTCTTCCTTTGTTCGTAAGACAAGTAACTTTGAGAAACTGTTTCACTGTACCACATATAGGGCCCTGTAGGGCTTTTTCAGATGAAAGGAAAAGATGGCAGTGTGATCTGCACAGGTGTCCACAGGAGTCTAATCAGAGAACACTGGGACTGCAGAAGGCAGGCACCAAACTAGAGAACCATTACTGCAAATGATGACAAATAGATGGAAACAGCTTGGTTTAATGGTCAGACCTTAAAGTGAACTTGTAAGATCTATATGCAATAAAAGCCTTTAATGCTTTTGCACTGAAGAAATTGATAAGAGGATCAGTGATATACAAGGGAATATGGAGTACCACAGTGCTATTATAGTACAGGTATTTCTAACAGGAACACCATCTTAATGACTTCTTTGAAGATGTTTTACAATGTAATCAGTTGTGGGAACACACGCATGTGTGATGCCTACAGTGTCACCCCCAAACCCAGGTTCAATTGGACATGTAGGCTGCAAAGACTGATGGAGCTTTGACATTTCTCACCTCTTTTGTGGCTTTCTCTGATTCTGAGCACTTAATGTTTTATAAATCTGGTCCATGTCTAGTGGAACAGAGGGACTGATTTCTACATGGAACAACACAGCTATGTATGAGCTGCAACTGCAATTTCTTGTAAAAACATTTATTTCAACACTTTCTAAATAACTGCAGTTCTGAAGTATAGAATCAAAGAATCACTAAGGTTGGAAAAGACCTCTAAGATCATTGTGCTCAAATGTCAACCCAGAACCAACATGTTCACCACTAAATCATATCCCCAAAACATACGGGAAGTTAAGACTAACAAACCTTCCTTTATAATTTCCAGAGAAAGTTGGTTTCCATTTCCAAATAACTATTTACTGAAAAAGACATTAAGGAAACTGAAGCAAATTTTTGGAACATGGGTATCCTTAAGCAGTAAAACTTAATCTCCGAGATCTGTAAAACTAAATGCTTTGTGTTAACAAATATTTCCAGTTGTGTGCCACACAAAGAGTCTGTTAGCAGGCCCTTAACCCTTTGCACCAAGAAAATATAACAGGAAACACTAGGAAAACAGAAACATACCAGTGCTGGACACACAGTGGGAGGTGCTCGCAAGTCCGGTGCAGATTGTAAAAGGTGTCTAACAGAAATGGTTCCATTTATTACTTGTTATTTAAAAAGCAATATATATATTTGCTTTATATTTCCCAGTGCCTGGGAACCACAGAATTTACATGCAGGTAAAGCAGAAGACTGTATGTTCCTCAGCTGGCCAAACTTACCCACTTTCTTCACTGAAAACCAAAAGCACAGAATTTGAGCCCCCCTGAATTTGTAATTAATCTTAGTTTAAAAATCCTTCCATACCAGAGATATTACTGGATAGAATGTTTGCATGATAATTCTAAAATGCCAGTACTATGGGTGGATATTCTATTCATTTAAACATGACTACAAGTATATATGAAACAGAGCCTGGTTTGAAAATCCCCTATCTAATAATATTTTTATAAGTTTAACCATACATAGAAAAATAGTGGGTTTTTTCTACGGAGGAGAGAGGTAAAAGAATGAAAGTTTCATAAATTACCAATGGTATGAGATGGTCAGCTTAAGACATCACAAGGATGCTTGATCACCTTTGAAAACCTAGAGCAGACACCCAAATTACTCTCTACTCTTGAAAAAATGGCTTGCTCTCTGAAATAGCAAAAATATTCAGCATATTGTGGTCATACCACAAGACTAACAGAGAGGAAAATAACAAAGATACTAAGGTGTCTAAGCATGGTAGAACTGTAGGTCAGAAGGAAAAGGGCACACTGCTATTCAAAAGCATTGACTTCTTATGTGTTTCAATGGGGACAGGCAGAAGCTATCTTGACTTGTTCAAATGAAAAAAGGTTGCACTACCTACCATCGACCCAGAATAAAAGAGCTGTCTTTGGGCATTCAGAGCACAAAAACTTGTTACTGCTCCTCTATACGTAGCTTCTTGCAAAGTTAAAATGTTAAAATATACAAGCCAAGTTACAAGATAATTTCTCCTAAAAAATAAACTCATGAAAAATGCTCTTAAAAAAAATGCCTGATCTATGTTTTCAGCCCACATAGATATTAAACCTAGTTTCCTAGACCCTGAAAAGCTAATTATGCATTCAATTAGAGTTTCTTAATAAAGATTAAAACTCTGAAGTCTATTACAGGCCCATATTTAATTCAACTGCCATTTTATCCATGCCATGAAAGTGTGAGTGGTAACAATGAATATAAATTATAATACATGCCATAGAGTGAATGCTATTTGTCCAAGTACGTTACTATAAAGAATTAAATTTTGCTATCGGTTCCATAATCTAGTTAAAATTGGTATTCTTTATTTGGTCTTTCAATGTAGTCCAATTTCCTACTTTGAAAAACAAATTCTAGGGAATAAAGAAAAGAGATTAATTTATCATTAAGACTCTGCTTAATTGAAGTCAATTCCGAACAAACTTGAATTCAATTTCTACTCATTAAATTGAATGTGCTCTGCGTTTCTCTCTGCATTGCTTTGAGCAAGCAGCTGAGAACAAGGGACTAACATCAAAATTATTAAATTGAGGAGATTTTATTTGGTCTTCACATGCCAGAGCTGCTTTGATGAGGAGCTGTTTTGGCACTGAAAGGAAACGAGAGCAGCTGGAGGAAAAATCAAATGAAACTAAGCCTCGGAAAATTGAAGAAAACGCAAGCTTAATAATATTTAATAATTAAATTTCCACAAACAATAGCGGCAAATGAAGTAATCTGCAAAGTCTGTGAACTCATTTGCATAATTGATGCCGGTCCCCTGTAAATGAATAATGAAGATAATAAAAGATGTTTCTAAAAATGGGCACAATAACAGCAAATTTCATCAAGCCGCGCGCTCTGATTAATCTGCTCTTGCAAATCAGCAGCGAGGGGGGACGCGTGATTACCCGCGCGGCGGCGGGCAGCAGGCGGCAGCCCGGCCCCGGCCCTGCACCTGGCCNCCTCCCAGCCCCTCGGCCGCCCGCGCCTGGGCCGGGGCGAAGCTCTGCCCCTCAGGCTGCCCTGAGCAAACCGCGGCGTCCTGCTCAGCGACCTTCCCGCAAGCCCCGGGTCTCTCCTAGAAAACGCAGCCGCCCAGGACAAAGGCCCCACCTGTCACTACCTGGAAAGGCCCTTCAAGACTGGAAGGTCTTCAAGACAAGGTCCAGCTCGGGCCACTGAGCGCCCGCAGTTTCAGCACAGCTTTTCAGCCCTACCAACATTTCTTTATTGCCAAGAATAAGCCTTGCCATGTCCGTAGCCATCCGACCTTTACAGTGATGGAGTCGCTCATGACACACAACGCATCGCCCAACACTTCACACATCAGTGTCTGCTCTAGGCAGGTGAAAAGTGCCTCAGGTACCAACTGTTGGCCAGGTTGCTATCCGCCTCAAGCGTTCGTAGCCATAAAATACTACTTTCAAACATACTACTCAGTTTACCCTGATTTAGCTACTCCCACGAGGGTCCAACTCCACAGATTTCATTGGCATTAATTAGTGCTTTTCACAAGACTGCAATTTTTCACAGATTGAAGGAAAAAGAATTGAGAAAACATTTATGCTGCTTCCTGAAGCTGATGCGTAGGCTGGCAATGGACACTGCATTGGAAGCAGGATAGTATTCCAAAAAGCAGTATCTTTTAAGAATACAGCCACTACACTCTTTTAAAGCATTTAGAAATAATCATTTAGGAAGAAATTACTTCACTGGGATTACCCATAGGACCATTGCTAAAATCAAGCCCCAAACTGTTAATCTGTAGATACAGTCTGCCTGAAACAAGTGATCTGTCAGACCACTAAACAATTTAGTAGGGAGTTTCTGACAAAAAGGCAGATATCCACTCCAATTTCTATTTTTAAAAAGCTTGAATTAAATAATGAATTAAAGGCAAGATTCTCTCCATTCTGTCTTTCCCCAATGCCAGATAGACCTCTCTTTCAGCCAAGGCCCAAAGGTGGGATGCAATGTGTGACAGATTCACAATTGCTTCCGTAGCCTCAGCATCACAATTCATTATTTTGTGTAAAATGTGTTCAACAGTACAGGTGAATGTCAAAGTGTGTGAAAAAAAGAGTGCAGCAGAGGCTAAATGCAGTGATGTGCGTTGTAATGTGGAAAGTTTGAAAACTGTGTCAACAGGCTTTGGCAACATCCCTTACAATAAGAAATGGAGAAGTTCAGTAGGATAGTCATCACAGGTTTTAAAAATCAAAAAGCAGATGTTTGATTGATTTGAGTAGTATTTGCAGATCTCAGATAATAACATATGCTGATATAAATCTGAGTTTATTTTGAAGAATCATCTTTTATTTCCTCCTTTTTTGAGTGCTGTCATTGTTACTCTGTTAGAAGTCATTATCAAAATATCTTTATCAGACAGTAGGACTGGGAATAATTAGATTTAGTCCAGTCCAGTCCCATCTAATGACTCTGGTGCATTGACTTAAGACCTGACCTTTGTTGACTAATTAAAAGGATTCTGTATCAGATGCAAGTGTTGTGATTGTTTTTGATGCCCTACAGCACTTTTGGTCAGAAAAAACATTCTAGTTTGCTATTCTCTGCATGATTTAGTTTACGTATTTTCCATCATTGAAGAGATATAAATGCATTGTTAATTCTTTGCCTTTCCACTCAAAATATTGTTTAAAAATACTTTTAAGTTCTCACCTCAATGAAACAACTAATTCAGAGATAGAGACTGTGCAATATCTGGATAACTTTATGATTTAAAAAAGCAGGAACAGTTTTCTCAACAGGACTTTTTCCCCCCCTTCCTTTCTCCCTTTACTCTGCTTTCCTATTCTTAGAATGTCTATGAATCCCATGTTCTGCTCTCCCAAACATTCCAGTATTGCATCTATATAGACTCTACCCAGATAGCATCCTAAAAAAACAGATCTTCAGCATATCCCTAGTTTTGTCTCGCAGTGTTCCAAAGACAGACTGATAGAATTTAGCAACTCTTGCAGGAAATTGTTCCATTTTAAATTTCACTTGGTCTTAGCTGACAGTTTTCAGGGAGAAGCAAAATTATATTGCTCTTAGTACTGGATGAGCTCTCATTGCAAGGGGAGGAAAGGATTAAGACTCATTCTTCTTTCACCCCGATTTCTACTGTTCCTAAGTGGAGTTTGTGGGCTTTATCTGCACAGCTTCTCAGTAAATCCAGCCAATGTCTTCATAGGCTAAGTCAATCTGGGAAGCTGTGTTAGACTTTTTGTACTGTTTATCATTCAGCTGCCATGTTTCCCTCTATAGCCGCAGTTAACATGTCAATGAAACAAGGTTTCTGTAACCATACCAGCTGGTTTTTTTTCACTGCATCTTGAATCCTGTATGATGTTCTTCCATGCTAACTGGCCCTAAAGATTGTAAACTTCAGTGAAGTGTTCTGCCACGTTAAAAAAAAAAAAAAATCAGCCAGCTGATATGACTTCTTTTGTGTTGGATTTCTTCCTGTGGGAGATTTCTCTTCAAACTTTACACCATTACATTGTCTAAGTTGAGTTGTGTGGCAATTTTTGTATTTTAAACGTTCCTTTTGATTTGCTAGTCTGTAGCTGTCCCTGGATTAGTAATGGAGAAGACAGATGGAAAGGTGCCACGTAGACTTCTGACCTGGCCTGAAGATTGATGAAAGTATCTGCAGAGACTGTATTTCTTCTACCAATTCTCATAACTAGGGCTCCTGCTGTCACATATTTACTTATAGCTGGTGACATTTGGTTATGCAATGTGCTTTTTTCTTTTAGTAAAGATTTATTGTTGCGCTATACTAACTTCCATATAACAGCAAGGAGCAATGGACAATCACAAGAATCTTAGAGAGCTGATGTTGAAGGGTTATTTTGCCAGAATGTTAAGTTCACTATTTAATTGCACAAACAGCATTATATAGAGTGAAGAAAATCCAAGGGGAAATCTTCACCCCAAAATGGTAGTGTCACTAAAAAACATTCTGGGGCAATTTTCTCTGGCTTGTTCAGCATCATCAAACCATTAATTCTAGGTGATACTTTCAATGACACTCCCTCAGAGGAACAATATTAGGCATTCACTTGTATGATCTTCACCTTGTATGAAGAGAATGAATAAAAAATGAAGTTCTTCACTGTGAACTATTCCTGGCTAGCTATTTTCATTTTAAAAAATGTTTATTTTACTTTGACAGTCTGAAGGTTAAATTAACTCTGAGTTTTCTTTTCTACTGTGAGTGGGAAGACTCAGAGCAGACTGCTGCCTCTTAAGATGGTAAAGGAAGCAATAAAATATAGCCAAAATGTTAATACTCTAACACTATTAAATTACTAAGTCACAGACTCATCAAAAACTTTCTGACCAGTGATGCTTTGCTCTGTCTAGAGCATACAGGATCTTGATTACTGATACAGAGCCAAGGGAAATAAAAATGAATTAGGATGCTGCTTCAAAATAAACATTCCCAGGGATGCATTTTGAATGCCATGCAATGTTCCCTACGCATTCCACAACGTGTGTCTGTATAACTCCAGTAGAGATACTGCTCCTGATGCAAAAATACAGCCAGATTTAGGCTGGATTTAGGTTCTTGTACACATTTAAGGACTTGATCCCAATTTACTGCCATTGTCTAAACAAGAGAAAATATTCTGACCACCCTATCTATGAAAACATCATAAAAGTGTATTGCCATGTATATGTCTTTGTCCTTCTCATTATAACACTGTAAGCAGCATTTGGGACATACTCTGCATCACAAATTTTTTAACTGCCTTCACTCTATCATTAGTGAATCTGAACTGAATTCACATGGATGGAGAGTCTTCTAAACGGTGAGGATTTGTTTGAAAAGGCTGAAATCACCAGTCTTTTAGCTGAGGTTAGCAGAATCTATGTGGAGAATAGCACGTGTCACTGCAGTCATGTCACAAAACACACACACTGCACTGGGCAGCTACGCTGAGAGTCGTACCAGCATTTTCTAGAATAAACTTGTAAAACAGACCAGCAGTGGAGATATTTGCTACCAGCTCCTAGAGAAATGAGTTCAGAGCCTTTTGAAATACTTGTTCTGGGCTCTAGCTGATAAACCACAGCCTATTTATTGTACTACTTACGCCTCCTAGTTCAAAATGTACTTGCCTATTATGAAGGGCTGCTACATCACTAACTAAATGAAAACCTTAAACACACAGAGTTCTACCAACTCTTTGTAGAATATCTTTGAAAAGTATATCTGCAGTTGGATATTCAGACTGACTAGTTGTCTTAATTTATGCAAATATAGCCTATAGCTAAAAGCTTTGTATATTTGTTTCCCTATGGTATTAGTATTCAAAAAATAGGACATTCTTTCAAGGGCATTTTAGAAACGCAGAACTATAATTTATATAGCAAATTAAAGCTCATACAAAATGTGTGCACTGAGCTACAGATTAACATATTTAATTTCACTATTACCTGCAAACCTATTTTTTTCCATGTACTGCTCTAATTAGCCATATAAAATCAAGTCAATATATTGTAAGCAATTATTTTAGTGGGAGTAGAAAGAGAATCTGAATTAAATATATGGTAAGAGATAATATCTTATGGAAATTAATATACTCATTTGTGTCAAGAAAAATGTGTTCTAGCTAAATTTTATAAGATAGTTTGGAGTTCAAACATATGACTCATGTAGAAGTTGTAGTTTTATAGCTCCTGAGATGTTAGACTGTGGATCTGCTTTTAAGTTCCTTATTAATGTGCCAGTGCTTATTCTTTGATATCTACTACTACTGCCATTTCATATTGTGAAATTTCTCCTATTATGAATATTCACTCCCCCTACAGTCAAATGTGTAAACTGTTAGTTAAAAAAAGGATTTTTTTCCATCATTTAAATGGATAAATCATACCTGGCTCTTCATAATTTTTTTATTATTCATTTTTACTTTTGTAACTACTTACTTGAGAGGATTAAATTATGGTAAAAATCAAAAAGCAACCTTCCTTTAATTGAAATCAAAAAGTATTCCTATAAAGAGTAATTTTTTTCTTTACCATTTTACTCTCAAAATGTATTAAAGATAAATATGAAAAGTCTTTTTGAGCAGTAAGAAAACAAAAAGTAATCCATATGATCATGAACTTCAGCTGTTTCCTCCTAATACAGTTTCCAATTGTGATGGTATTCAGACAGCACAAACCATTTTCTAGCAGCAAGAGCATTTAGCTGATTAAGTTGCTGCAAATCAGAATTTTACACTCAATTTCAATTGGGGAGTCTGCAATATATGCAACAGTTAAGTTCCTTTTAAAAGGATAACAGACTCAGTTCCTCTTACTTCTTGCTCATGATCTCAGAACATCCAGCAAAATACAATGCTAACTACATGGAAGTCTGATGACTGTGTAACTATCTTCTGGCCTGAAAGCAACTCTTCCCCATTTCTTGGCACAGAAGTTGCTGTCTGACATAGCTGCCTTATACCTCTACTCTGCCCTGGGAGATAACATTGAATCTTACTGCTTGGAAGGGCCTCCCTAAAAATGCAAGCAGAAAATAAAATCTTTTAGAAAAGGTACAAAAGACTGGATGATGCTTTTTGCCTTTTTGCCTCCGGTAACACAATAGCAAATGCACAAGAAACTTCCTGGATCTAGAACCATGAAGAAAATTTTCCTATCTCATGAAAATTCAAAGCTTCCAGATGCTTTACTGTTTCCTATCTAAATAAATCAGTGAACATTACAAAAATACAGTGCACACAGGCATGTTCTGGTTGTCCCCTTAGCATTCTCTCACATTCCAGCTAAGCATCCTAGCCACTTGAACTCTGAAGTAAGTTGTTCTCAAACTTCTCATTGTAGCCTTTTTATCTTCTATAAACAGAAAACCTTCATTTGAAGAACCCGTACCTGGACAGAACATCAACTACTGACCAGTCTTAAGCAGCATTTTATATATCTATATATATATAAATAACCACATATCCTCACACACATACATTTGCCTGTGGAACAGCTGGGTTTGGACAAATCATCATCTCAAGTGAAACTCATTGTGTTTTACAAATCCAAAATTGTTTCCTCAATTATAGGAGGAATAATTCCCTATCTTCTATATTAAAGTGTACAAGTAAAAGAAGTGTGTACAAAATATTTTTATTTAAAACTTTCCTTAACATGGTCTGACAAATAGGCAACATAGCCTCAACCCAATATGTAAAAATATGTGGAAGAACTTCAAATGTGACAGCTAAACTTGCACTCAACATAAAGTGCAGCAGGAGTGACAGAAAAAGTGACAGACAAATTAAAGAGCTACCTCTGTTTTAGCAATTTTTTTGTGACAGCATTTTAAAAGTTTGCTGGGCAATTACTCTAAAATGACAGTGTACTGCTGAGCAGGTAGTACACTGAATACATAAAAGAACTTGTCAATAGCTATTTCAATAGGCACTTTCAAACTCACAGGAGCTTTAGTATACATCATTATATCATTAAAATATTCATTTATATCAGCTCTTACAGATGTAAAATTGTTGCTGCACCTATTTTGCTAATTAACTCTGACATTTATGCTTTTGTGTAAATGTTACATGCTTCAGAGATGGTTCATTCCTACATGCTAGTTACTAGTCTGTGGGTTGAATCAATCTGCTTGTAATATCAGAACCAAAAGACTAAATATCCAAGTACAGAAAATATTTGGGTCAGTGATGCACTTTTGCATTTATTTTTTTCTTCCTCAAAGTCCACCACTGGGGGACTGTAAAGAAATTATTTCCATATAGCATTTTAAAGGCAGGTTCATTTTATGGTAACAGAAATGATGTCAAGTATGAGCTGTGATTTTTTTTTTTTTTCCAAAAGAAAATGGTTTTTCTACAAAGCAAATACCAATATGGTCATGTAACAGAAAATGCTCAAGTAATACTACTGAAGAAATATTTTGCATCTGCTTTACATTACATACCTTCTGTGTGCTTTCTTGGTACATATTTGCTCAATATTAATAATGGACCACTTTAGCAGTTTAAAGATTCTCTGCATATTTCAGTAAAAATGGAAAAGGTTTTCTTTTCCACACACATTATCAGAGGTTTTCCAATCACTTTAAAGCAGTACTGTCCTAATCTTCCTAGACAAAGTGACTAGTTACATTTTTCATCACATTACTCTGGCTGATGAGGTGTTAGAATAAGATGATCCAAACTTAGTTTATATCAGAATTATTCAAGTGATTCTAATCCTTTTAGCAAAAAAATATGAATCCTGGATAAACTCTGCTGATGGAGGGTCAAGGCACAGACAAATAGGGTTTTTCACTTCCATGGCACCAGTTAGAATCTATTCTACTTAAGTCTTGTCCAGAAATTATCAGGTGTAAACTGGCCTGAGTTAAGTTCCTTGTAGGAAACCAGTACTAAAACAGATGGACATGTACAATACTACAGTATTTGTTATATACTGAAAGGATTTATGAGCCATCCAGGATTACCCCATCAACACTTTTAATGTTAGTGTGTAAATGTGGGGAAAAAGGTAAATGCTATCCATGAGCACTTCCTATCAACCACCTCCAGTATCTCCCATTGTGCTCTTTCCCCAGTCCTTCATACAGATTTGTACTTGGAGTCATCTCATGGCTCAGGTTTGCATGCATGACTTGGATTCTGCTGCTACAGAACAGAGCCAGTACCTAGAACCAGCGCCAGGACAGCCTAGTGCCAGTGACATGAATTGTCAGAAATTCTTAAACATTTCTGGTTTAAAAAAGCAACATTCTGGAACAGTACTGATAGAGGTAAAGCCAGTTCAGTGTTTTCTGAAATTAAAGTGCTTTTAAAGCCACACATTACAAACTAGTCCCTGTAATTAAAGATAAGCTACAGCTGGAGCAAGCATGTGTCTCCCAGTAGTACATGCTGAAAGCCACACTCAGATAATTTCCTTCACTCAGACAGAAAACATGTGGGGAAGATGTTTCCAGTGAAATCATACCCAGTCCTGTAGGTGAAATTCACACTGGAACTTCGGTGCATTGTAAACATTGGCTGCAATGTGTCTAAAGTCCTGTAACTATCAATCTTATTCTCTGCCCTCTGCCTGTTTAAAGACATTGCACTGCTGATGAGTAGTTCACAAGTTCTCATGCACTCTTCACAAAATGTATGAAATTTTGCACTTTCAGATTCTCTTTCACCTCAAAACCCAGTTTTATTCAGATACTGCAATATTTTGTGGCAAGTGCCACAAAATAATACAGTACTTTGAAGGGCAGGTCTCCATCAGATGCCGCAAACAAGTATGCAGGAGGTGTGGTATTATGTTAAAACAGTAGCCTTAATCCTAAAATATTTATTAAAAACTGACTTCCAAATTCTGGAACTTTGAGCCACGTTATGTCACTAGGTTTTGACCAGCAGTTATATGCCCAGTTCAAACACACTTCTAAACACCTGGTCAATAGCTGTACCCTATTCAAATATTATTACATTTTGTAAGAAAATGACCAAAACTCACAATACAGCAAAGAAATACAGTACATTTAATAATTATAGAATGGTTATAAAAATATTTCACAGTGATGCATATCACTACACATACAATGTGTATTTTGAGGATTTCTACCATCTCTTAGGAAGCAAAATAATGCAAAAGCAACAGTACAGAATTTAGACTATATTGGCATTAAACTATGCATCCGCTACTCCATATGCTCTGAAATTAACTTAAATCGACATCACTAAGAAAATTCACCAGTAAGAAAACAGTTTTCCTCTGACAAGTGTGGCAAAATTTGCACTACACTTTCACTGAATTAACTTCTCCCTAGTTACAACAGTCCAACTGGAGTGTCAAAAATGGCTTTAGTAAAACAAGAGTTCAAATTGCATTCAGGCAGAATTCGCATCAAAATAAATGGGAATCTCTGCTACAGCTCTGTCTCTGAAAATGCTTACACATGTGCATATTGAAGGCCACGAGCTCACATGCTTAAAATTAATCCCACATAAATTTCTGGGCTCAAAGCCTAAAGAGGGAGTACAAAACTGAGCCTTACAGGAACAATGGCTCAGAGATTCCAAAAGGAATTCCTTCCAAAAATTTACCTTAAGACTGCAATGCTTAACTCTTCCAGTCTCCTTTTAAAAATCTCTTCATTTACCCCAGCTATTTCCTGAGTAGTTCAAGCCTTCTGTGTGCCAGGGAAAAAAGACAAAAGATATCCTCATTGCCTTAACTATTCATGCACTAGGATTCATGCACTATATGAATAGTTTTGATCCAGATCAAGTTCTACACTTTATCAAATGGCATAAATATCTAATATGATAATGCCAGACCTGTATTTATTAGTGCTTTAGTCAATGGGGACATATTTGTAACAGTAAGACACTGTCACTTCCAAGGGAAAAGATCATTTTGTGACAGGTAAATTATTGCTATATCTCATTAGAAATGTTATGCTCCTGTACTAAGACGTACCAATTGCAAAGTGGTAATCATCGTAATAGCATCAAGATGCTGCTATATATAATCTAGAAATCAGAAGAATGTGTTCCCCTTGGGCCTGCACAGAAATTCCAGTGCAATTATCAATACTTTACCATTAATTTCTGCTGACTTTCCCCCCAAAAATCAGGGGTGCACACCAATACCAAACAGCGAAAGCATTCCTTTAGATGGGCAGCTCTCCAAGATGCCAAGCTCATAACTGGCAGCTGCTTCTCTAGTTCAGAATCAGCTGCATCGGTGTCACCCCGTTCAGCACGGAATGCTCAACACTAGGGAGCACCAACAGTCCCATCTGATCTGAATGATCCTGGACATCCCCTGAGAGCTCAGGTGCTCTTACATCCAATTCTCTGTCCATAAGCTCTACAGTGTGAGTAGAGCTCGTGTGGGATTGGTTATATCCGTATTGACAAAATCAGAAATTTGAGACCTCAGATTTAGATCAGAAACACTGACAAACTTTCCCCCGTTACATAGCTAAAATAAGCCACAAGTAATAGAAATATTTCTAGAATCAAGCATTTCAAATGCAACTAAAATTTCCTGCAAAAAGGAAGTGCTTTCACCTTGTCTTACTGCACTGACAAAGATTTACATTAGAGCACATGAATGAAAAATTGCTATCACATATGTCAAAATGTTGCCAGATAAATTTTTTAGAATCCAAGATTACACCACAAATATTTTTAATGAAACCTAAAAACAGAAAAGTGAATTTAATCCTTTAATTCATTAGGAGCTTGACTTACAAGACTGAGGGACATATGTCACTTCTGGGGCATTCTTAACAAATCTAGATATTTCACCACTATAGAGAATGTGACAAGAATAATAATACATGGTATTATATACTGCTACACAACTTGGAAAAATTATATCTGCTACTGGATAGATGTGGAAAGAGTCTGCATTAGAAAACTTCCTGCTGGGTCATAAACATACATCAGTAATGGTTTGTTTTCAGCACAAGAAAAATTGCCATTTTCATATTCCAAAGTGAGTGTAAATTGTTTTATTATAAACTCCCTGTTGGTCTCTGTTTAACTGAGAAATCACTCAATCTAAATTTATCTTTTTTCTGTGGTAATGCCATGTGTTGTTATCACCGAATTTTGCCTCAATAAGACCAGTATTTCTATAAAAGACAGATTGCACTCTTGATTTTAAGTGGTAGAATCTCAATTTTCCCAAAGCTACCAAAACCCAAAAATCTCTTAATGAAGTACAAGTATATAATTTGGAGAGAAAAATGAAGAAAGTGCTCACCTTGTGAGAAAAGAAGCACAAAGACCCCAATAAAGGAGGTTTTAGGGATGGAGAATGAAAGCTAGGATACCACTGCAAATAAAATGGGAATTAAAAAGCAGCCACACACATTTGATTTCTGAAACCTTTTGAAAAGGCAGCAGTTGAGAAAAACAAAGGGGAAGAAATCAAAACCAAGCTTATTTTCTGACATTTACCTGCCAAGACAAAAAAAAAAATACCAATAGAGGGGGAAAAAGCATTATCTGAGGATCATGTGAACACACTAATTGACAGGCTGGAGAGTAAGTAACTGAAGGGACTTACAAGGTGAACAACATTCCAAGTGCTGGGAGAAATCCCTTTTACATTAATCATTCAACATCTGGGACAAAATTAGAACACCTACCCACTCCTCAATGGCCATAATTCCTGGAGTTTATGGTGGTAGGAATATTATTTAAATTAAAAATATGAACAAGTTATACATATTTTGTTTCACAATACATTTCATTGCTATCATTTTTCTACGAACTTGAAGTGCTAAACAGAAGAAGTCCTTTTATACCTGACTCACCAGTTCTATTTCAAAATTCAGCTAGTCAATCAATTTATTTCTATCTGTACACTTTAAGGAACGTGTTTTGAATGAAAATTATTCTTTTTAAAGGTATTTTAATATCTCCCATCTCCAATTTTGTTGCTTCTAGCTGTTTGTTACAGCACAGCTGTAGTGCACTACAAACACGGAGGGATGGGGGGGAGGGAAGGCCTTGGAAAGGCATCTGGTTCAAGGTTAAGATGAGATAAAGCCATAACTTGCTTTAGAATTATCTATGTCTCATCTCAGCTGTGTGATATGACCCCATCTTCTTGCTGAGCTGCACTATCAGATGCTGATACTCTGTATCAGCTGACAGACTTCTGGAGCTTTAGTCTTGCCACTGTGATTTCAGAAGATGACTACAATGAAGTATAGACAAGTATTTAGCAGACTGAATGGAATTTGGAAATAAGTTTTATAGTAATGTGTTTCATAACCATTAGTCAGCTAAACCTGTGTCTTGTAATAGAATATTTACAATTATTGTCAATGAAATTAAGGTTTCATTAATTTCCAGTTCATTCTTAACTGTGTCTTGCTATTTTTATGTTAATTCAGGCTATTTTAAATATACTCAGCTGATTGAAGTGCCTGATGGAACATTTTCAAAAGTAATTTATTAGAGAAACAACAGGAGCGTAAGTTAAGTTAGGAATGATCTGCAGCAGAAAACTACTTTAGGGTCTTTATTTTAGGGAGCCAAACACCGTCTTAAGCACAGGAAATGGCTAGAAAATGCAGAGCAGGTTTTGAGAAGATTTCAGCTGAATTCTGGAAGTACTAGGTAGTAATATTACCCAAGCCAGAAAATATTAAGAGGCTTTCAAAGGTTTCAGCTTTGACAGAGTGCAAAAGCCATTATGTTGATTCTAGAATACTTTCGTCTTCCTGCATTACAGAAGCAGCTAACAGTTCTCTACCCTTAAAGACTGCTCAGAGCTTTAAGCTTCAGCTGGAATGAGTCCAGAGATGCTCACATCTGGTTTTATGCTTCAATGGCCACTGAGTCTTAGTAAAGTAAGTTAATAGCTTAGATTTTGATCCTGTTTTGCTCTTGTGCCATAAGAATTAAAAGAAATAGTTGTCTTCTGTCTCCCACCAACCATTCTAAAGTATCTTCTTAAAAGAACATGTGTTTATTTATTAGAACAGCTTCACATAATTTGAATTTTGTGTTCAGAACAAAGGACACTGTATTTACAAGTAAATTCTACTTAGTGGCTTCTGCAGCATCTATATCTGATGTACTTTGTCAGAGATTCTGATTTATAAATCTTAAATTTGTAGCAGATAACCATGGGCCCAGAAATACCATAACTGTAAAATATTTGCTTCTGATATGTTTTATTCCATTTCTATTATTAAGCCTTATTAAAGAACAACTGGACATTCATTACAAATGTTATGCAATATGCAAAATGTATAGGTTTCCTTACTCCACTACGTTTTTGATAGCAAAAATAAATTTTCCTAAAACAAGACTGAAAATCATTTATGGCCTATCCCCTACTCTGTTTTCCATTCAAACATCTAAAGCATCTAAATTCAAGGCAAACCAAATCTTAACTCCACATATTATGAAAACTACAATTTAATATTTATTTATGTTTAAAATTACCTATAAAACTTTTCTTCTAAGCCTCAGTTGAGGTATCAGTAGCTTAAATATATTCATCACATTTAGTAGAATCCTATCATCTCTCCTCTTCCTATTTAATTAAGAATTACTTTTGTCAGCCACAGGAGAATCAAAAGAGCTTTCTTTTGAGTTATTCAGAAAGTGGTAAAATAACACATGCAGATACAGCAGCTGACAACATAAGCAGGGTCAGTATTAGGACAAACTGGCCAAAAAGAGCAGCTTTTGGCATAATTTTAATCAGTCCTTGGGTACACGAAATGTCATGGAGTTTCATATGAAATGAAATTATCCCTTTCTCTTAGCTTATTTTTGTTCCAGCTAATCCTCTAACTCTTTATTAAACATTATCTTTACCATCTGCTCTGGGTGAATGTTCAACACCTTGCAGAAGAACTCTGGGCTGATTGGTTTTTATGGGCAACATGATCTGAGTTTTATGCACATACTTAGGATTATGTCAAGGACAAAGAGGATGAATAATCCATTAACTATAATAAGCAGGAACCCATATCAATGCAGATAGAACATGTGTTATGTTTCAAAAGCAAAAGATGAATTAGAGATATGTGGATCACAAAATACTCGTAACCCAGGACCCTCGCTATACCAGGACATCATTTCCATACATACACACTCTGCTAAACAGCATTCCTGAAAGTGGCGTCTCATTCTTGATGAATCAGACTTTATCGTGCTGAAATGGCATTTCCAGGCCTACAACATGCAAAGAAATAGCTCTGCTGAACTGGGCATTTCCTAGAAGATGGAACACAGAGTAGCAAAATATCTGCCCCATGCACAGGTCTTTCAACTACACCTATATGGTCAAAAATAGAACTTTGGTCTATTTCCATACTTCCAGTAAGCATTTAAATAAATTATCAAGGGATTGCTGCTGTTTAAAGTCACAATTTAAAATTTATATATAAAATAGTAATTGTCAAAAGTTAGTCAAATATTGCTATCAATTAGATCCAGTTATTGCTTCTACTCTTTGATTACCACAAACACTAAAATAACTTTATCACTATTAATTATGATATTTAGTGTAATGTATATCAGCCCACCAAGACCGCATTTACCACAAAAAAAAAAAACTGTAGGGGTTTGGTTCTTTGCTTGCAATAGTTCATATAATTACTCACCTTTCTCACCTTTCCACATTTTCTGCAATAATTTGTCTTCCTCTGGCTAACCTTTCAGACCAAAGTATTTACCTTCTCCTTCCCCATAAAGGTTTATGATAAAAACAATAATACTATTCTTGATAACAGTGTATTACAGGTATATATAACAGTTAACAACAGGAAATATTTGGACAATAAGTCTACTCATCTCCTTGGATGCAGAAGGTGTGCACCATATATCCTTGCAGTATGCTCTAAGCCCTAATGACTGACTACTCTTCTAAACAATTTCAGCAACTTGTTGAGAATTATTTAACTCACAGTGAGCAGTATACTTCACTGCTGTTGCATTCTGTACATGAAGGGAAGGATGGAGGTTCTCCACTGGTATAAGTCATCTGGATTCTGATGATTTCAACACAGCTGTGTTGATGTGAGTCAATGGTGTGGTCTATACTCTTTCAGAATCAGTGAAACAGTCAGGACTCTGAGAGAGATAGTCATTACTAGATGCTGGATATACTCCTAAAGCCTATGAGAATTGCCCAGCTGAGAGCTCTGACTGGGAACAGAAGGCTGTATTAAACCCCAGCATTCAAACATTAGTACTGCACTTGCTTTGGCTGACCAGGGACCTTGACTTCTTTACCTGTTTGTGTAGTACACTCTAGGGGCACATCAAGCTTAGAGGCAAATCAGAAACTATCTCTATGAACCACGCTCCAGACCACTGCCCTCATAGCTCACTGGATTAAGGGGAGATCAGATTAGACCCAAGATCATTCACTGAACGGGGACCTGCTCAAGTTGCTTACCCTAATCTAAATCTTAAGTGTGCCAAGCGACAGATGAAAAGCTACACAATAACTGCATAGCTCAGGTGCTTGGTAAACTTACCTTCCTATACTTCCAGACTAGTGACCAGCTTAGAAACAAAACCTAATAATAAATAAAAATAATACAGCTGAAAGAGCCCAAAATAGCATTATACTAAGCTTCAAACAATAACCTAGTATCTTTCTCTCCAATCCTTCTAGCCATGGGCAGCATTCAGTGATAGTCAAAGGTGGGCAAGGAAGGATCCAGTATGTTTATGTCACAGAATTTCCCATGTAAATAATTAGCTGCTTAACACACACCCGAGAGTTCTCCCTAGACTAACAAGTCTTTGTGAATCCCCCAGTTCAGAATACAAACTTCATTACTAAATGAAAGAATAAACATATACATAATATTCAGAGTAAATCTCATCTAAGATAGGATATCACAATTCTTAAATAGACAGAAAAATGGGTTCAAAACACTCAAGTTCAGTCAGAGGTCTGGGCCATTCGGCGAAAGACATCCCTATGAGCTCCCATCTTAAAGACTGAATTTCAAAGACTCTTCAAAAAGTACAGAAGGGAGTTATTTTTTTACTGCTAATGCTTTCATTATTTTCAAACCTCTTTTTATGAAAGTAAATTAAAGTTACTTTCCAGGGCAAATTTTCAATCTAATGGAAATTTTAAAAGAAAAGATAAAAGTAGTGTTCATTCTTACCTAGAAAGTGTCTCTCCCCTCCCTAAATCTTATTACACACATACATGCATGATTTAGCTGAGGTAGAAGGACAGTGGGAGATGAAGAAAAATCTCTAAAGTAACAGCGTTGAAAGTATAAAAAGAGGAAAGCAAGAGAGTTATGTAAAGTGTTAAAGGGTAATAAAGATTTTATATATATATCTTAACTGTTAGCATGAGTAATACACAAAATGGATTTGTTTTAGGTTACCAGCTTTTATCCAGATTATCCAGACTATCAGCATCTGGTTTAAGTCCCCAATGTAACCATCTGTAGTAATGTCACATGAAGGATTAGCCTTATCTGACATTTGTAATGAATATATGGACAGAAGAAGAGGAAGGAGTGTGACACAGAGTACAATTGTTAAACTTTAAAATCAGGTGAAACTCTATTTGCTGATTCTAACCATGTTTTTTTTAACTTTCCAAATGTTAGCATATGTATTAAAAACGACACATCCTCATTGATTTTTTTAAGAAAAGCGGGGAAATTGAGAAAAATATTTCTATATTTGACCTTTTAAACATAATTAGAACATTAAATAAAAATAAAGCCTTCTTCATCATGTTCAGTTATGACAGATGGGTATGATCACAAAAACATCAAAGGCAGGCTTATCCTAATCCTGTAAAGTGGTAAGTGCCTCCTGAAAGGTCCTGAGTGCCTTCTAATCCTACTGAGGATAGGCTGCAAGTGCATCAGGAGGTAATGAGAGCAAGTAACAGAGGTAATAGTGGGCTTTCCTGGCCACATGAGGAACAGTTTGCATTAAAAAGATCTGATACAATAGGAAATAACCTGATTTATCTAAATACAGAAATCAGAGAGTGGGAAGATGTGTGTTTATTCTCCACTCTCTGTTAGTCCTACACCATGCAGCCATAATTCAGAAAACCTGGCTTCTCTTCCAGGCTTTGTTATTTGCATAAAACTGCACAGTGTAATAGGACAATATATTTACCTCTTTGCATCAGAGTCTTCTTTCCACAAAGGGCGAAACTGAAGTGACCTCTTCTCAACAGATCATGAAGTTGTGCAAAATTGAAAAGATACAAGAACCTATGACCATGATTCGTTTTAATGCATCAGAATGTATGATGAAAAAGCTGGGGTTTAAAGTAGAAAGAAAAACTCAAAACCTACAATATGTTTTGATTTTAGGGTTTCCTCTCTGGGTGCAATCAAATATTTAGGATAGGGAAAAGGAGAATACAGGATTCTATCAACTTAAGGCTGGTAGCACTACCTTTAGAAGAACAGCTGAATTGGAATGACTGCTCGTCAGGTCAAGCTCAACAAGAAGAGTCTCTTTTTTCAAAAATGGCCAGGTGAAAGGTCTCAGTGAAGATCAGGCTGTTTTTTGAGGCTAGGTGATATGAGAATACAGTACTGCAGTAGAATGTAGCAGCTAAACAAACAAGGTATATTGTGACAATGCCAACCACTCCTCCCCAGTTTAAAACAAGCTTGCTAAGTCACACTGCCAAAGTGCCTTGTGCGAAGTCACCCGTGATATCTAGTGCAGCCTGAGAACTAAGCCTCAGCCAGTTTTATCTCATCACAGTGAAACTCTAGAATGTACCCACTGGTCACAGAAGACATAGATATCTTATTTCCTTTGGTGAAAAGGCCACAATTAATAGCTGATATTTAAAAAAGGCTTCCTCATATGTGTATCATTAGATGCCACATGTCCATGAAGCTCAAGCCTAAAGTTTTTTTCAGGTATCCGGATACCTGTTACCAGGCAGAGTGTCACTAATGCCTACATTTTATAAATTTGCATGAGACGTTTTTATAGCACATGCTGTATTGGCACCATTGCCCAATAGTGCATGCAATTACTTTGTTGTCGCTGTTGTTGCTGAGGGCCAAGCTCCAACAAATTAAATTTAGAGAAGGGAAATAGGCTTATATGCAAATGGAATTAAATGCTGACACAAGGATAAAACAGCCTGGATTTAGACAGTGCTCTCCCCCCGATTTTTTAACCAATCATTAGATTTAAATTGAATAGCCAGATTCATCTTTGATTTAACTCCACTGTAATCAATGGAACTGCAACAGGGATGAACCCGAAGCAATATGTTTTGGACAGGTTTTATGCAGTGGCTATCCAGAATGAAGTAGATGAAACAGATTATTTTTTGCTTATAATTTATGAAATTATTTCACCACCCCCAAATCCCTACATCAAGGAAATTAGTTGGTGCATAAAAATGGATAAAGTAGGTAGTTGCATGCCAAATACCAACTGCTGACCACAGGCTCTGTACCCAAATAGCAAAGCCAAAATATTTATCTGACTTACCTGTGATCCAGAACAAGCCCCCTAATGGTATCAGTACAGCTGGAAAATCGCACGGTTTCTCCTCAATGTCATTTGAGCTGCATAAAAAGAATGAAGTACATTTACTATCTCTATAATATTAGTATCAGAGATAAACAGTGGCTGAACTTAGAAAAATATGTTCTTTGGTGACCTGTAGAAGTCCTGGTAGGAATAATGACTGTCGATCTGATCACTGCATTATACAAGAAATGCATTTTAGTAAACTTTTAGAACCATTGGTTGCATTTTGTGTCTTTGTTCCATGACTGCTCCTAGACATTGCTTCCATCCCTCTCTGTCTCCACTGGCATATCTTGTGGGAAGAATAAATTGTTTATCAAAATGCTTAGTAAATGAATGTAGGATCAATGCATTGCATTCTGTTCAGTGACTCAGTATTATCTGGTAGTACCACACTCAACAGCATTCATTCTTCTTATGTGAAGAAAGCAGAGTTAAAGATGGTTCGTGATATTTGCATGAATTCAGGAATCTAGACAAAACTTAGATGCTGAATGACTGTTCATTAAGAAGCCAAATTGCCATTCAACTGCCCCTTTAAATATTACTAATATTAGTAAGAAAGTTTTCAACTCAGACATTATTAGCATGATTTCTTTTCCTAATCTTTCAACAGATGAAATAAAAAGAGCATTTTAAGAAGAGACACATGCATCAAATCCAGTATCTGGAAAATAACTTGCTGGATTACTATCAGACTCACAGGGTAACGTTAACTCCAAACTTCAAATGAATGGTCCACTAATTTTTAGCTCTTTCTTCCACTCCAGCATTGAATTTCTTCTTTTTGCCTGCCAAAATACCTGAATTGATCTACAGTTGCAAGATGGTGATTCTCCATGTGTTTTTTGATTCTGCAAAGAATCAGTTTCAAAACCAGTTAGAGAATTCAAACCGAAGGGAGGCTCTCCATAAAATCAGTTAATCAATTAATTTATGCACTATAGGTGTTTATACTGAAAGAATAAATGCAAAAAATTTATTTAGTACTGTTTAAAATGCTCTTGAGTCCTGTAGGTGCTCGGCTGCTGCGCGGGGAGGGCTCTCTGTGCCCTGGAGCCCCCACCGGGCTGTGCGTGCACATCCTACGAGCGCCAGGGTGGCTGCCTCTGCCTGGCCCTGCCAGCACAAGAGCCAGCTCAGCCACAGCTGGGAGAGAGCCACAGCTGGGAGAGAGCCACAGCTGGGAGAGAGCCACAGCTGGGAGGGAGCCACAGCTGGGAGAGAGCCAGCTCAGCCACAGCTGGGAGAGAGCCACAGCTGGGAGAGAGCCAGCTCAGCCACAGCTGGGAGAGAGCCAGCTCAGCCACAGGTGTGGGAAGAGCTGGCGCAGCCACAGCTGCCAGCAGTGCACAGCACTCACACGGACATAACATCTACTACTAGGAACACTCCTTCTTCATTTTTCCCCAGAGCTAGAGGTTTATGAGTCTTTTATCCAAACTAAATGATGTTCCTAAAGGAAGTTTTATATTCCTTTCAGAAGTAGTAAAATAGGGAGTTGGATTAGAGTCTTTTAGGCAAAACAAAACAAAATATTCAAAATATGTAACTGTGTAATCATCATAGATATCTAATATGGAATTTTTAAAATGAACCACTGGATGGCATTGAAGTGTGAAACAGGAGAATTTGGATTCTTCTTGCAGAGCTGTGTCTGACTTGTTATGAAATCTCATTTGCTCCCCTGTCTGCCTCAGTATCCTCCATTCCCTTTCTCAGCTCTGGGGAGCTACAGAACTTAGGGACCAGTTCTCACAGTGAGAACTGTGAGATCACATCCATGCTAAAATCTCAACAGTGACAGAGGGGGTTGAAGAAAAACATTCCCAGACTAACTGACCTGCTCAACAGACTTTAGTTGTCCCAATAAGTATCGGTGATGTCTGTCAGATTTGCATCCTGTGCTGTAATCCATGTTTTCTGTAAAAGTTCCTTGATAAAGTTTCTTTCAACTATGCCTACCAGTCCTTTACTCCCACCACTTACATACAGTGTGCAAGAGTCATTTTGAATAGGTGACACCCTGGATCTCAATGGGCTCTCCTAAGCACTACTTTATAATACTCAGTGCTCCTGAAATACGAGCAACTTTCTTGCACTGATGGTTAGCTGCTGGACTAGCCCTGCTTCTCACCCAGTTTGCTTCTAAAAAGCACTTCCTACAAGTCTGGGCCATCCATTCCCCCTCTGCCTGGAGCGTAGGTCCCTGCAGTTGGTGCTCTGAGCAGCCCCAGCCAGTGCGAGCCCTCTGCACCAGGCCCTGCTGCCAGACACCCCCAAAACGCACCGCGGAGCAGATGCATCGCCTGCCCTGCAACACTGCAACAGTGCTGGTTCCCTAATGCCAACAGTATGATGCATATTTCCCGTGCTGAAGGAAATTGCATCTTTCAGGAATTGCATCAGGCTCTGGCAAAAAAATAAGACAGCTAGGGAGAACATATTTCAATATGAGTGAGCTAATTATAATTTTGGCTCCTAAAGCTTTTTAACAGTCAACATATAAAGTCCAGCTGGCATGTCCTTCCACCTGCCTGAAGGAAATAATCCAAATTTATAGCATAATCAGAAATCATGTTTCTATATTTCTGGGGGGTTTTTTTCAGTTACTGCCAATACATCAGCCTATGGAAAAGCCTCTGAGTACTGGAGTGCCAGGAAGAGAAAGTTTCAATGTACACACGCTTTACTGCCTCTACACTGGTTTGAAAAGCACACAGGACTGCCTGGCTGGAAGTAAGGGGAAAAGAAACATCAGTCAAATAAGGAATTTGTGAATCACATAGCCCTGTGCAAGTAAGGGGCAACTGTTAATTTTCAGATTGTCGTAAAGCCCTTGGTAAATTTGAGACAATTCAAAAACCAGTTACAATAGAAGGAAGAGGGGATTGGGCAATCTGCTGAAATGAAATCCAGCCCAGAGAAACAAAATCTTGCAAGAACCCTGCACTGAAGTATGCTGTGGGAATAAAACATATATGAGCAAGTGCACAAATATAGTCTTTTTAAGACCAATGTTATTTGGTATGAAAGAAGAGGGTGTTCTTTCAGTCAATTATACTCTGAAAACTTTGAAACTACCACAGATGTACAGGGAAGCAGCTGTATTGATTTTCACTCGCTATACCTGTAGTAATCAATCAATCAATCTCTCAGAAAAATACTGAAGCACTACTTGCACTGAAACAGCATTTCGAGTACCCACTTGAAAAGGCAGATACATTTTTCTACATCTCATAACTAAAACATTGCAAATTGCAGTTTGCAATGATCAAAATAGCATTTATGTCTATTTTTAAGTGATGTTTCTTTAGCAATATAATTATGATTTTGATTACTTATGAATCAATGTAAACTAAATGAAACATATTCTAGTTGAATAGAAAAAAATGTAAGTGACCAAATCTACAAACTTCATTAAAATGCCCATCTTAAATTATCAACAACAGAATTCAGCATGACTCTTTTTGTATGTAACAAGTTTGTGAAGTAACCCTAAAAGTGAATTAAAGCTCAGGAATGTGATCTTGATTAGTAATCTTGCAAACCAAGGATAAGGAACCATATATAGTCTTCAACTGAGAATCACCTTGAGGGATCTGCAGCACAAGAAGTTTATAATGTAACATTTACCAGGTTCTGAGACTGGAAGTTGAATTCTATAGTGCATTGTGACTTGAATGCAATTTTCTATGCTGTACTCAACCAGGTATTGCTCAGGTATTCGAATTCCTTCAGTCTAAGTCAATGCTTGTCCAAGCCATCCTGTCTAACAGCAGAATCTAGATGGAGGACTTTAGGTGTCTGAAGAAACTGTCAACTTCAGCAATTTTCTCCAGCTGCAGAAATTCTTTCAGTAGTTAAACAATGTACAACCTTAAAGCATGCTTTGGATGGAAATGAAGGCAGAACGGAAACCTGCCTCCACACCTTCACACCTTGCCTGCTACCTCAGCCTTTAGCTTTCATAACACCAAACCCTTCAAGTGCTCCTGGTGCCTCTCCTTGGCATGCATTATCTTAGTACACTATAAAGGATGTACGCTGAAGTACCAGTATTTTAAGACTTCCTAGTTCAGTCTGTGACAATTGTCCAGCACCCATCTGTCTCCCAGTACTAATAGCTAGTTACTTACTAGCCACTACATCCAGAACCCTGATTTTATCTCAGGACCGCTGAGGATTTTCCTGTCTTATCAGTTATATACAAAATTCCACACATTTTCATACCATGACTATCTGGGTACCTTAACCACATGCCCTTTGGAGGCAACATTTGAGCTGTATGAGCTCAAATGAGGAGAGGATGCCAGTCTTCAGGTCTGAGGCTGCAGGGATTGCCAGGTCCATTTCTTGGGGCTGGGGCAGGTGCAGCAAGGTGAGGGCATGCAGCAGCGAGCTCACATTACAGCTGGTGAAGACAGCACTCATCATCCTGGACTATACCAACAGCATAATCAGTAGATTGAGGGAGGAGAAACTCATCACTTGTTAGACCACACCTGCAAGACTGTATCTGGGGTTGGGACCTCTGCCACTCAAAAGACACAGGTAAACTAGCGTGTCACCAACAGTCAGGGACAGAATATATATATATATGTATCTCCAGAATATATGTATACATCCAGAATATATATATATATATATATACACACACACACATATACATATATGTGTATATGCGTGTGTGTATTTTTCCTCATTTTTATACACATATATACATAAACAGAGTACACACACACACATATACATATATGTGTATATGTGTGTGTGGTTTTCCTCATTTTTATACACATATATACATAAACAGAGTACACACACACACATATAAACATAAGCATTTCTTGACTCACGGTTGGCTGTGTGCTAGACAAACATCTAGGTGATATCCTTGATGTATGTTTTCCTATCTTTTCCTTTTCATTTAGCTACTTTTAGAAATAGGATATTGGGCTATGCAAACTTTTAATGTAATTCAATATGGTGGTTTTACAAGGAGTATTTTCAACTGTTTCAGTAATATGTTAAGTTTACTATCCCAAATATCCAGAAAGCAGAATTGACAAGAATCCAAGTAGATCCAAATTTAGAGGGGTTTGGATTAGCTCCTGTTTTCCATAAAGAAAGCGTGATGTTTAGGAGAGTGGAAGACAAGATGAGCCACAAGAGAATCAATCTGCAGCCATGGTCCACAAAAGTCTGAGAACTACCAATTCACTAAGTACTCAAAATTGTGTGCAAAATATGAATAAAATATTGATTTCATTAAAAATGTTAAGGACTACTTAATTCAACAACATTTTATATGTTTGCATATTTATTTCCAAATTTGCATATCTGTTTGCATATATCTTGCAAAGCTGAACGTTAATTATACTTTAAAATCGTGTATAAATTGTAACCAAGAATATTGTATGGATTTTTGAAATAAGAGACACGCTCAAGTACCATTAATTATAAACTGCCATTTAAAGCACACTGAAGCAGACCTCATATTGAAAAAATATTGAGCCCTTGACAAATAAAAAAGGCAGCAAGAGTTATTAATCGGTCTAGCTGATAAAATGGTGTCTCCTACAAGCATAGCATAGATGTTTAAATTTTTTTTCCTCTTTCTCCCTCCAGACCTTTCTCCCTCCTGGGTTTCTTTTACTTAGAAGTGAGACATGAAGATTTGCTGGCCAAGGTAAAATTGCTATAAAGACCATATGATTCACTGATTTACAGTTTCTGTTTAGGGCAATTCTTTTTTTGAATTTTTATTCATGTAGAACTGACAGTAATATAAAACAATAGACAAAACTTCATGAGTTACTTTAATGGACTAATGTCAAATGAGGTGAGTTGAAGTGACTTTCTCACACATTAGTTATATATGTGAAATGATTCTGAGTAATTTAAAAAGCAAGGTCAAATCTCAAGCAGCTTCCAAAAACCTAGACTTGCTAAATATACTTAAAGTGGCAATTGGAGACAGTCAAATTTCTAATAGCTTTAGGTATAAATCGAAGGTCAGCTAATCATTAAGTAATCATTAAAAGCCAGGAGTTTCCTAAAAAGCTGTTCCTTAAGAATATTGCAAAAGCATTAATTGCTCTAGTTAATTTTGAGAAGATGTGTTGAAGATCCATGAAGAGTTAAAGAAAATAATTCAAGCATACAGCTTGCATAGGGAAGGCTCCACAAATTTATTATTTCCAATCAGTGTTGCTGCCCTTAAAAGTTACCTAAGTCTGTGCCAGGCTGTTCCCTTAAGCAAGGACAGCAGAAAGGTAAAAGTCCACACGTCTCCCTAGTCACTCCAAACCTGCTATCTTAATTTACATGAACAATGAAGCTGAATTTGCATTAATCCATCCGGCTGAAAAGTATATAAGCAGAGATGCAAACTCACCTATCTTGTTGTGCTAGCTTTGCCTCAGTGCAAGGAGCAGACTGACAGCCAGGAGCAGTGAAGTCTGGAACTTGTGCATGTGTTATGCAAATGGAACCACGTCCATTTAGTGATGTTGCAGACTGAATTTGGCCTGCAAAAAATTTTAGTTCTGGCCTAACATTGGCATGTTATCAGCCTGACCAAGTTCCCTTGGTCAGGCAAGGGAACTTCCTTCAAATCTATGGAAGCCTCTCTGCCTGAACTGTACTTCCCACTAGAAATATAGGCTACGGCAAGAGGGACAGCAAGAGATGCACCATGGAAATACAGTGCTGTGGTTATCTCTATGTAAAGTGTGATTACAGGAAAACAGCCAAAGAGCAGCCACCTCTCATTGAATCCTCTCTTCTGAGAGACACCTATTCTGCCTGCACGTTCTTTCTTCTTCAGCCAACACTTGAGACTAAGCAAGGGGTTCCACAGAGGACATGCTTACTCTAGCGCAGAGGACTATTGTAAACATTTCTTCCACCATGCAAACCCTGTTCACACTTGTAGAGCTGAATTAGATCTGCACTAAACTTTAATAGTTGTGCATTCATAGCATATCATGTCAGTGGTAAAAAATCATGGACAATTTTCTTGCTCTCTGCAGGAAAATAATGTGCAACCCCATGAGTTCTGACTTCTGACTTTTCAAGATTTCCTAATTTAATTTATTTTTCTTTCCCTTCTCACAGAACGGTCTGCAAAGGAAATAAATGCTGCAATTCCTGTAACCCTTCATAAAATCATGACATGGCTTCCAACAGTAACTGACTCTCAGCCTTGGTTCTTTCTCCTGTATCAGTGTAGAACTTAAGAGAACTTAGTTCTAAAGTAGCAACCAGCACAACTGAACAGAGTAGGGAACTTACTCCATGACCAAAATTGCAACAAGTCAGTTACCAGCAGCCATATTATGCTTTTCTTCCAATGTCTATGTTCTTCACCTACTACCATGGAACATTTTTTTTTAAAAGAGGAGAAGGAAAAAAGGTGCTTCTGTTTCTTGAAACTAAGACATTTCTACAGTTGTAATTTTCCACTCCGATGAGGATCTACAGCGAATGAATTACTAAAGCACTAGACAAGCACCAAATAGTTCTCCCTCCTGATTGATTACACTCTAATGGCAACAAAACCTCATGGTTGAGGCACTAATGAGTATTAGATAACCCATCTGTTTGAAATAGGAGCATGCTGTAGTGCCTGTAACAGAAGGACACTGTATTGATATTTTGTTACAGAAGGGTCTAGAACTAGATTTTTTTAAGAATGGGGATCCAAACAAAGATTTCTGCAGTAAAAATGTCAATTTCAGGGATAAGCTCAAATCCTGACTCAGTGTTATGCACTCAAACTCGTATGACTAGAAGTATTTAAGTATTGAGTCAATTTCTTTTGCTGAGCTTTCATGGCTACAGTTATCTATTTAGCTAAACACAGAAGTAAATCTGGCAGCAAGATTTAAACACATGCTAAACTAATACAGCTTAAAGTTTGATTTCCTCTGTTCTTTATAATGATTTGCTACTTTGAAACAAAACAGCAAGTGTATCATATTTAGGCCTCAGAAACTACTTAGAAGGTGGTAGTGGAATTAGTTAATAACCGTTCTGAAATGTTAATATAGCAATTCATAGTTTGTGTCATCTTTGTTTAATTTTAGTGCAGGAAAGTAGTTCAGTAATGTTTGACAATAATCACTGTAGTTTGGCATATTCAAGACTTGCAAGACTAATAGATGTAAGCTATTGTCTAACTTACATATTTTTCTTGATTTTTCAAGTCTAGGAATCATCTCAAGTGTTTTATCAGTGAATTCACTTCTTAACTGAAAGTAGTACTCACAAAATATATGTCAAGATGCACCCTTCAATTCTTTATTTATGCAAAAACTACAAATACCAGTGTAGTTGTTGGAGATTTTCATATGCAGTATGTTTTAGAGAACTGCTTTAAAATGGATGACCTGATAAATGTACTAATTCCTTACTACTTAGCAGCCTATTATCAGTGTGATTCCCAAAGGGAGGGAGGGAGGGAGGGAGGGAGGGAAGGAAGGAAGGAAGGAAGGAAGGAAGGAAGGAAGGAAGGAAGGAAGGAGCATAATTTTGTCCGTTTTCAAATTATAATAAAGAATAATTAACACAGAAAAAAGAAAAACCTTTTTAAAAGTAAAGGCATTTTTTTCAGCTAATTGCCATGCCTTATTATTGTAGTCTAACCAATAAAACATATTCTGATCACACTTCATAAAGAACAGTGCAAAAGTTTCAAATTTCATTTTTTGATCTCATAGGTTTTTAATTAAAAAAACCAAACTGTACTTGTTAGAAATACACCTGTAACCATTAAAATGTTAGGTAGCTGCAGCTGGAAAGGAGCTACTATCTTATGCTTTCAGGTACTCTATCATGTGTCTCCCAGTCTTGGTTTCCCCAAAAAAAGACCAGGGGCCTTAAAAGACAGAACGTCAACTTTGGACATGCCTACTGCAGTTGCAGCCATGAGAAAAGAGATCTGTGAACGTAACACTGACCCACATACGGAAAACAGGGGTTGTGTCTTTTTGCTGCTTTTATACATTCTGTAGAATGCCAAGATGCTGTTGTTTTACAGGTTGCCTAAAAGCTTACTTTTTGCTTTTTGAAATAGAAGGGAGGGCAGGTTTGGCTCAGCACTAATTGGATGGGATGGAAGTACTGAACCTTTGTCAGTTTGTTGGTTTTTTTTCTCACAACTGCTGTTGCTTAGCAGTTAAGACATACTGAACATACTTTTGTTATGCTTGCTGTAAACTTGAAGACAGTGTTTGCTGTAGTGTATTATCAATTCCACCTGCTCAGTTCTGTATAGTCTGCTTGAGGAAAAATAATATATAGACAGCATGTGGTGACAGTCCACCTTTTCATGCACTCTTACATGCACAGAAAACAGTAAGACAACAAAAGCTCATTTGATAATGTCAGGAAAGGAAGTCTCTTATCTCCAATAGCTTCATTTTTGCAACTACCAGGCTAATCTACTGTTACAATACTACTTCACCCTCAGAAGCCTGTTCTGTGTGTAAGCACTGATGTCAGCACTGCAAAGGAAGAGCTGTATGGCCATTTTAACAAGCCTATCACCCGCTTCCTAGCTAAGTGGCACTTTTTTAATGGTTAAAGAAACTCTCACGGCAGTGCCTGTCCAAAATCAAGTAGCAGTTAACCGTATCACCTGAGATATTTAACATTGTGTAGCTTTGTGGTTTTTAAACTGGCCATGTATTTCCCTCTAATATGACATTAAAAATTAGACTTATGGAGAGAGAAACAGAGAATATAGACAATAGAAAATATCCATTGAGTGGATACATCAAAAATTCTCCGGAAAGCATAAATGTTGACACACTGAGAAATTCCTGTGGATAGATATGTGCTGAGCAATCTGATCAATGAAGAGGTAGAATCAATGCTATCCTGTGTATATAATAGAATAAAGTCAGTATTAGCTATGTAGAAAGAGGAATTCCTTCTTTTCTTTCCCTATATTACAATGTCCACCTCAATGAAGATAAAACCAAATTAATCAAATATTAGCTTATTCAAAGTTCAATCAATTTACTAATAGAAAAGACAGAGTTCTCTTGCTTTGAGAAGCTTCTGTGGCATCTATGACACCAGAGAAAGCACAGAGCTCTATAACACTTGTATTTGTAGGCTTGCTTAATTTGGCTCTAAAGCAGGCACCAATGGCATTAATGCCAGCCTAGCATTCAGATGAGCTTTGCAAGCACAGCTTCAAATATCCAAATTTGTACCAACTTAATTAACAGGAACAAAAAATGAAGATTGCTTTTTAAATGCAAGATACTTTCCTAAAACGATCGATATATGAACAGAAATGTATCCATCCTTAGACTAACTGCTTGGCTGAGCTGAAACCAACAAACAAGGAGGCCTGAAGGTGGAATTCCCCCCAGCTGTATACTGAAATCCCCAGGAAACCGGTCAGAGCGATGCTCTGAAAATGATTTCAGCTAGGGGGCGTTCAACTCACATATTTTCCATGGCTGCACTTCAGACATCAATCTGTTCCCAGCAGCCGTGAGAGCAGACTCCTGGCGAGAGCTCTAAGTGCAATACCCTGGTACTCCAGGATTTTACATTTCTCCTTTACTCTGTAAGCAAGGGCCTCAAACTCCACTGTGAAGCTGTAGCAACACGTGTAAATAAGAATTAGTGTCTCACACAGAAACGTGCCTGCCATTTGCTCATTCTCTAGCTCTACCATAGGTACTCAAATGCAGGGATAGCCCAAAGCTCTCCTACTATGAATGCAACAGGGATGTGCATTATACCAATACAGTTAAGCCATAATGCACAAAACAGATTACGGCAGCCACAATTTTGCCAGTGGAAATCAATGTACAAAAAATTCCTACTGGCATAATGCAGAGATCACACTTCATGCCACCCCAGCTTTCCTACTTCCTACAAACAACAGCAGCAGTGTAACTATAACCTTAAATACTTAACAACGCAACTACTTTGAAATACTACACTGGTATTTATGGGGCCAAAAGCTTTGTATCAATTAAAGCTTTGCTTCCTTGGCCACGTCCCCTGTGGCTCCAGGACACCAGCACCTCCACTTTGTGGTCCAAGTTTCCTTGGTGGAAGGAAGTCAAAGGTGTTTCATCACATCCACCCACCAGGGTCTGCAAGAGGACATTTATTCCTGCATCTTCAATGTAGGCAAGGCACGAGCATCAGCACCTTTCTATTGACTTAAATAAGGGACGCAGATTTCAAAGCTTTGACCTAACAAATAAGGTCAGATACAGATCTATAAGCATGGGTTCAATAAGGGTAGTGAGACACTGAAGTAAGGCTAAAATTCTCCTTCAGAAACTGTCACCTCTTCTATACCGATGATTCTCTGGCATGTCATAGGCTTAGCTGAGTGTGTTGGGGCAGGAGGCCTGGTTAAGGAGGTTATATAATACCCCTTCAGTCCATACTGCATGAGATTTCATTTGCTGTTATCTCCCCCTCAGCAGATGAGTAAGGGAGGAAAATACTGCAGCAGGTGACTTATTTTATTAGTAGATGCCCCATGCTGAACTCTATATACAAGAATTTCCATAATTTCATGGGTACCACTTTAAGAAACAAAATGAGCTGAACTTTCTTTGTGCTGTGGGAAGTAACAGCACATCAGCAGTTATGGTATTACATATGGACTTCTGCTTCCTCCTGGGAGTTGTTTTCCTTAGAAGCAAAGCTGATTCCTATTTTCCACTTTGCTGATAGCTCCGTTCCTGCGTAGTTTGTACTACAGTGGGAACTATTATGCACCCTTCCCTCTCCCTCCCACCCCTGCGTACCTACACACTTCCTCTTTCTACAACAAAAGCTTTTTCCAGTTGTTTAAGGAATCTCACAATATTATACGTCCTATCCTTACACAGTGATCTCAATTATTAGTTCCAAAACACACTTTTGAAGGGGAAAGTATAATTGTTACTCAGGCTTAAGTCTCCATCAACTTTGTATTTAATGTTAAAATAGACAGGGGAGAAAAGCTGGAGAAAATGGGACTCCCTATCCAATTTGATTTCAGAGGATTACTAATGTAAGGATTCCAGAATCCAAACTTACTACAAATTCTGGTTACCTTCAGACAGTCCTACATGGAGCTATCATGTGTAATTTAGTTTGCAGTCTGCAAGCAGTAATGATAGAAACTCAAGACAGGTCAGGTTATATGGCTTAGCTATCAGACCCCTTGAAATTACGCTGTACAACCTTTAGAAAAACAAGTTTCCAATAAACACAAGAAGAAGGTTCCAGTCTCTGATTAAGAATTCTCTTATCTCTAAGCCCTGGTTCCCAGGCTAACGAGATGACTTTGAGAAAGCTGTCTTTAAGCGTGTCCCCTTTATGCTGTCCAGAATTCTGCAGGCAGTATGGCTCACTACATGTTCCTCATCATACTGATTTGCCTGTGCCATCACCTGCCTCTTTGCTGCCTGACTGCAGGAACGCCTCACGTTAAATTAAAGGGCCAGAAGCACAGGACGTTTCATGAAGGACAAGGAGGTGGCAAAGCTCACTGAATCTCCAGGAAAATTGCTTTCTTAAGGGAAATGTTTCATGTATCAGGAGGTCTGGAAGATGTACCTTCTGGAAGAAGGTGGCTCAGTGCTGATAGGAACGCTAATATAAACTGTATATGAGACTGTTGTTATAATTTTAAAATTAAAGAGACATACAGCCAATCCTTCAGCCTTTCTGTTCCCCCAAAGTCAGTATTTTATTGTTTTTAAAGCTTTGCGTTGACACAGTGCCGACCAAAGGCAAACACTACAAAATACAAGCACAGACCCAGCATATCACTTTGCAAAACAAAAACAGAATGGGGGAGAAGTGCTACAATGTCATGCAAAACATCTCTAGGCCTAATTAAAAAAGAAAAAAGAAGACAGTTTTAGATGGAATGACTTGCCCTTAACCTAGAAAAAGAAACATATTCAGAAAACTGGAAGAAAAACAGGTTTTTTTCATACACTACTACATCCAGAAAAAGCCTTAGCTAAACTGTAGCATTCTATAGATGACTGAATTTAGATTGAATGAAGAACTGCAAACACCTGAACACTGAAAACTACTGTCTTTTGTTACAACCCATAAGAAAATAGCCTAAAACTGGAGGCAGAATTTTTTTGAAACTATGATACTTTGGAACTTTGCTTGCAATATTTAGCCACACACAGAGAACAGGAGTGGTGGACTTGAGACAAAGGAGTTGTGGGGCACTGGACTACAAAACACATAGGGCTACAAACGGATCTGTGATTAGCACAGGGCAGTGGAACAGCCTTTGGTAATCAAGCCACAGAACAGGATCAGACTAAAATCAGATCTGCTCTTGTCAGTAACAACTTTATTGAGCAAACCATTGACATTCCCCTAAATCTAAACAGAAAAATAACCCCAAAAAACAACAAAGCAAACAAACAAACAAAATTAAAACATTTTTATTTATTATACCTTTCTTTTTGAAGAGTAAATTTTCAAACGGCATGGGAGAGCTTAATTAGCACCACTGCAAGCCTAGTTCACACTTGCAGTGAATTCAAGAACTTTCCATTTACACTGCAGTTGGTCTCACTAGGCCAGGTTTACAGAGAGCACATCCCTGTAATTGTAGTCAACTTGAAAACAATGGCCCTGTTGACACAAGCACAGTTTTGTACAAGCAATGTCGTAGGAAGGAAAGTGTTCAGGATACAGCGCTATTGATAACTTCTGTGGCACAAAATCACCTCAGCAAAAAAGAATCTGGCTGTATATGCTAAAGGTTATAAAAAGAGTAAAATACACTTCACTGTATACCGACAAACAAGAGTGTCTTTGGATATTTCCTTATCACACAACCCCCAAAATATGGAAAAATTCACTCAGCAGTTTCAATCATCCATCCAGCAAGAAAATAAAGTCTTTCATAATCATTTGTGATGGTTCTGAAACAATAAAGAAAACATGAAAATGACACCAATACAATAAAAGACTTGATTATGCAACTGTTTTGCCTCCTTCACTGCAGCAATAAGCAAGCAAATAGAGACTGAATTGAACACAATTTATACTGCAAAAGAATACTCACTTGTGTTACTGCTTCAGCTACTTAAAAGAAATAATTTTGGTAAATCATTATCATTAGGGTACCCTATTTAAGGTCTATATCTAAACAATCTTGAGACTAATTTCATAAAATGTGCTCCACTTTCAGATTTTCAAGACAGAATTGCTTTGCTCTCAAAGGACAGCAGAATACTTTTTGCAAAATGTGTTCAGTAAATTTTTAAGAGCGCCAGCATTCAATTTTTGAGAATTAATATCTTGAAATAATCTTTCCTAAGTACTTCTACATGACAATACCTACACATATTAGAATTTACAAGTCTTTTTTTAAACTCATTACAGTAAATGGAAGTGAAGTACAGGCTTAAATGTGTTCTGCTATTTTTTTTTTGTCCTGAACCAGGACATTCCCTTGTATTTTAGACCAAGACAGAAAAACACTGAAAACTATGTATCAGGCAGCTTTCAGAATACACATAAAAATATGCTATACAAATCATGGCAACATGCTAATAAAACCAGTTATTTCTTTTCTCATGCTGTTGGTAAGGAAAAGGCACCAACAGTGTTGTTTATGGGGGTGATCGGAAGAAAAAGACACCTTTTATTCAGCTACATGCAATCTGAATTTAAGAGAACGCTCGTCTTTCCTGCTTTCTTCTCAGGGCGATGGACTTCCTCCCACCGCTGTGGATGAGAACCCACAGTTGAAATCAGATTCACAAATGGTGCTAGAAGCAGCAGCAGCTCGTCCTCCAGCCCTCTGAGCCGTGTCAGAAGGGCTCACAGAGCAGTGGTGCTGGCCAGCAGCCCTCACGGCGTGGCGAGCAGCCAGCCATGCTGGAGGAACGGGAGGGGGTTCCTGAGGGAATTTTACCAGTTTTCTGTATTTCCACCTCTACTGCAGCTCGAGATCTCCTGCAGAGTTTGCGTGTACAGATTATGGATACTAAAGGCTATGCTTTTCTTTCACTGAACGCTTTCATAAAGAAACCCAATCAACAGCAAGATTTTTATAGAGCTTCAGGAAGCTTAGGGGCATGAACTTCTTTTGGCCACATCACATCCACATCTAAGACTTTGTGGAATTGATAGTTTAAGGTAATTCATGCTTCCCTTACAAGCTGAGAAAAACAAATATAGGAATTAGTAATACTATCTTGTCTAAATTTTCTGTTTAGGAGGAAAATAATCTTCTTTGTTACAGTTTCCTGTACTTTAACATTCTTACCAATGAATTACCGGATTTGGCCCTGAAACATTCTGCAACAAGATTTGTAAAATTTGTAGAATATACCTTATGAAATGAAACTGAGTTACACATGGCTTCTGGAAAATAAAATAATTAAAGCTTGTATACAAGAAAAAGAGGCAGTAGGGATTACGGAGAAAAAAAAACGCACCTTGGCATGCTACAACAGTAGGAAATATCACTGACACATCATTTTCTCATATATATTTATAAAGGCCCATATGTAAAAGCACCTGCCCACAAATGCACAACACAAAAATCCACAGTTCTCTGGGAAATGGACTTCGTATAATGTGATAGAACAACTGTACTGTGGCATGCTTGAAAAAAATAGATTGAAAATTATTGCCCTCCTTTGAACATTTCCTGAAATTCCCTGTAATATCAGTACAAAGCTGACTGCATCAATCAGGTATCTTCAGATGCTTCATTTGATTTTTCAGAGAGATGAGAAAGCAACAAAGTGACTACACCAAGCAATTCCAGGTACTTATAGCACATTAATCAATTTGAAATGAACTCCTTTTGTCTGCTGCTGCAATGGTTCAGAAGATATTTCCTAAACAAATAGATAATACTTTGTTTTCTATTACAACTGATCAAACCCTGAGACTTATGTAAGATTTTTTTCCTAAAACTCAACGCACAATACACTAGGGCTTTTCTTTTTATTGAAGAGCATGCTTACAATTGTGAAATCGTGGTTACAGAAGTTCAAATAAAACTTATTTTTTAAATTCTATCTGACCTTGGATTTGAAAAAATTGTATATGGGTCAAGATTATGAAAGGGCTTTCATTACATGAAGTTATCTAAGTATTGCTCAGACTGGCTTTCAGGATGAAATACTAGCTGAAGTTCGTATTTACTTCATGTGCAATCACTTTAACCTTGCTATTTGCACAGCAGATGTCTTCTTCACAAGACTACAGAAGCTATAGGCTATAAATCTTGATAAGATAAGCTGTTCATTCCTTCCTTGTCAGAGCACTTTTAAAAGTCGCATAAAAGAAAACAATTACTGAACTGAGGCAAATACTAAATGTTGATCCTGGAGTTCTTATGGGGTCTTCTATACATCAACTTCTGACCAAGTCAAACCAACAGAATTAGAATTCTTGTAGGAAAGTCGTTACACAGAATTTGACTCACTTGTGACATTTAATTCATAGGAATGCCAAGACTGCAGTTACAGTTTTTCTAATTGGCACTATTCCTCAAATCTCAATAGCTAAAAGATTAAATGAGCATAGTAATTCAGCTACTTCCTTTATCCTTGCATCTTACCCATTCAGTAAGTGACACAATGTGTGGCTATAGAGGGAATGGAAAAGCTTGCATTTCCCATCCTAGTGGGGAAGAGAGTGGCAAGACTGCCAATTCAACAGGTTAAATTAACAAAAGCCTCCACTGAGTGCTTTCCACTATCTCTGGAAATAGTCATGGAAAGCAGGTTCCATCCATTTTTTGGCTTTACTGATTAAGGAAGTTTGTTTCACTTACAAAAACATCAAATCAACATAAGAACGACTGAAGGCCCCAACTTCCTGTTACAAACAGAAAGGTATGAAAAATGCACAGACGATATTTTGGCCATGTGTGTCTTCACAACAATGGTAAAAAAAACCAACCTGGATAAGGTGAACTGCCCTGTAGAGAACAGAAGATTGTTCCTTTGTTGGAGAGCTACTAACATGCTCTAAGAAAAGTTTTTAATTAATCCCAAAAAAGTTGGGCTTTTAAAAAAAAATTAAATTAGTAGCCTTCAGGGAAGTCACTATAACGACAAAAACCCCCTATCTTTTTAATCTCTTTGCAAAAAGTAAAACAAAAAAACAACATTCCTGTTATTTCAATTGTCTTCTACGAATGAACTTTCTTGAAATACAAACATGATTCTGCTTTTACTTATGTGATGATAAGGAGCTGCTCCTGAACTTTCTCAAGTAGATAAACAGTCAGGTTATTGCCTACTGACTTTCTGTGGGATAACAATTCGTTGATGCTAAGCAGCAAAAGATGCATTATGACTGAAGTCCTTTTTTTAAATATAGGATTCCATGCTTTGGCTTACAATATTCTACAGCCTTTAGGCATCTGGGAATCTCAGAACTAACACAGAAGTTATCTCCAACCCTACCTTCCAAGATGACTTATTGGATAAAATAACAAAGAACTGGCAGGCCACACAAGAATGCCATAAGACAGTCCCATCTTTAAAGCACATGCACATAGGGACAAGCCTCAAAAAGCAACATTAGCATTACCATACATAAATTAGTAAAATAATCTGTGTATACTTAGTCCAATAAACTGGATTTACTCAACTCAAACAGGATTCTGCAGTGGTAAGACCACAGTCACTATCTGCATGCTGCAGTGCAGCCTCCTTGGCCTGTATGCTATTGTTCAATATTTCTGAAAAGCAGAGATACCCTACTGCACTTTCTGAATTAAATGAAACAAATTACGAAGATATACAACCCTTTAATACTTAATTAGCTATCCAATCAAGGAGTGAAACCAAGCAAGATAATATGACTGATTCCACTGATGATATGACTGATCAATTTGGATTGTTATTTGTCACATTATTCTTCTCCAAGTGACCACAGAGACTTCACACAAGTAATGAGGAGAGCTGTTCTTTGGTTGCTTGGAATCAAAGTTTGACACATTTGCTGGGGATTTTCCTAGCTTCCCCTGTCAGCCCTGCCAAATTTCTTTGCTGCAAACTAATGCCCAGTTATTTTTGCCAACTCTTCAAGTTTTTCTAAGTTAGAAAAGCATGATATATCTGTTTTTAGAGGCTGAGAATCCACAATTTTCCCTATCCTCACGAGTGGCAGACCCTGCTATTTGAGCACCACAACCCAACTGTTCTTTCATAACTGCCACACGCAGTAAAGCAATTGTTTTAGGTCATTTCAGTCACCTCTTGTTTGGAAGAAAAGAAAATAGTCCTAAGATCAGATATGCAACCTTCTGAGGATGGCAGTTGCACGGTGACAAGGTGGGTGACCTGCAGAATTCGTCTGTAACTGGAAAGCATTTCTAATAGCCCCAGAAGCAACAAACATAAATTCATCCATGAATGAATTTTCAGGAAATTCATGATGCAGACCTATTTGCAGGAGAACATTCAGAGAAGTATGTGATTACTGTCTTACATCGAGCAAACATGATGTAACATTATGCTTAAAGGAGGCAAATTTCAAACTAAGTTTCACATAATCTACCCATCCTTCTTAGCAAAACATCCTAACAGCCTTAGGAAACAATCTCATCGCTAGAAAGCCACAGGTGTTGTTTCTGTTTCTCAGTAAATCAGGTACATTTCCTACAGCCTTGTGGGACACTGCATCCTCCTACAATGTTATAATGTAACACAGGCCACTTACAGCCCACCAGACACAAAATCATGACCCAGATGTGTCAGCCTTGTAGACTTCTAACTTGCTCAAATACAAGAACTACCAACTTTGAATTTCAGTTTGCACGAGACATTTTGATACGTTCAGCAGCTGCATCTGTACATATACCTCAGCTCAAATCCCACAAGGACTCTTTTAGGGCCTTTAAGCAGAGGTTGAATTCCTTGTCTTGGTTGTTGTGGGCACAACAGACTTTTTCCAGAGAAGTGTTATTAAATAAGAACTATGTGCTTCAGAAGGACATCCTGTGTTTCTGTTGCAGCATCCTACAGTGCCAAGCTCTACACTCCAACACACGAATCTTTCTAAACCCAGAAAGTCAACTGAAAAATGCTATTTCTAGGGAATGGTCACCTCCATTGCAATCCCTTATTCTTTTCTGTTCCAAATCACCTTGCATATCACAACCCATTTTTACTCAGAGGAGCAGAACTGAACCAGTACAAACCATTATAAAGCATACTCTGACAGTGTATCTGCCTCAGGAAACAGGAAATAATTTCATATACGTATTTTTAATTAATTCAAAGGAAATTTCTACTGTTTAAGATAGAGTGCCATTCCATTTCACCACAATTAATTATTTCTTCATGCACCATTATCGAGACGTGCTACCTTGCATTTCAAACTTTGTAAGTTAAGCCAAAAGTGCAACAGGGAAGGTTAAAATGCACACTTGCAAGGAAACTTTACTTAGCATGTAGGGAAGTTACACAATTGTGATATTCAGTGGCCTGGGAAAGGAAGATAGGAATAGCAATCTGCAATTTTAAGCGACCGAACTAATTGGGAAGAGGAAGTCTGGAAAAGTGCACTACAAGGTCTGTGTTCCATTATTCAAGTGAATAATAAAAACAACAGTCTTGGAATACAATGCAACTCTTCTAGTCTTATAGAGAGTTCGTTAATATTAAAGGAGCGTTTAGACATAAAATGAGGAGAGAATTAATCTATCAAGAAATTAAAGGTAGCAGATTAACCAAAAGTGAAAAATGAATGACAAAAACAAAGGACAGGGGAGTAAGCAAGCCCAATGCAACTGTTACATTTTCAAGAACAGATATCTCCCTTTTTTAAAAATCTTATCCTTAAAATTGGGATTTAGACTATTTCAGTTAGCCCTTTTCTTGCTTTTGATTCTTAGATGTTTGTGTTCTGCAGGACTTCAGCTGCTGGTTGCACAGTTTTGGGCTCTGTGGAAACTGAAAAAACAATACCAAGCAATCACCCTGAAAGTGATTCATTGTTCTATGATTTTGCATTCTTAAGCACCTCAGTTAGTTACCTTTAAAGCCAGCTGCACAAGGGACCACAGCAGTGGGCAGCAAGAAATATGCAGGTGTCCTCAAGCACTCCCTCTTTTTTTTGGTTTTTTAGGGATTTTTTGTTTGGTTGGTTTTGTCTTTTCAAGGTGTTCAAAGGAAGAAAGCATCAAAGATGTCTGAATTAAATCTCTTCTTGAACATTCTTTTGACCTTTCTCCCTATTTTCATACAGCTGTTTTCACACAGGTGTTTTCACCTTGATTGCTGTAAGAATTCCAATTGCTTACAAAGTACATTGACATTAACGAATCATTCAATTATTCATTATCATTATGAAAAGCACAGCATCAGTGCCAGTTAAGGCATTTGGATGAAACAACTGATATTTCTCTCATTTTAGGACACAAGATGTATCTCACTATGCGGGACTCAGAACATGATTCACTGTGTATTTTAATTCTTTGACAAAGAATCAGAGACTTCATCCTTACTGTACTATTTATGTAATCCAGCTTCTCTATTTTCCCTCCCAGGCCCATAAAGAACCCAAGCCACAGACAATAAGGCACTAAAACCAAAAACTCAAAAGGAGTTGAGACACTTGGACACATAAGGCTTGCTTCCATTGAAGTAAATGGTAAAAATCCTCAGAAGAAACTGGAAGAAAACCCAAAGTTTGTACCTAGTCACATGTGCAGTTCCCTTGGTAGAGAGCTCCTATGTAAAAGAAGAATTCAATCTTAAATTCTTAAGAGGCATTATCATTACTAAAGGATAAAAATCATTAAAGAAAAATATCAGTTTTAGAAGACAGCCACTAGATGGAGCAATTTAATATTAAGATTCCATTTATAAAGATTCTTTCCCCTTTCCCACTACTGATTTTTTATTTTTTATGCATACCAATTAATTTTCCTCTTTATGTTAAAGATACCTAGAAATACTGTGTCCTGCATACTATGCAAGTAAAAGGAAAACTGCATCTGAATAAACACTAATGTTTCTATATTTTGCCTGTATTGAAGCAAAGACTGGAAACGGTGTAAGATAAACTGCAATTCTAAACCACTTGTGTTAAACTGTTAATTTAATTAATCCACCAATCTACACTCTCTAATCTTCAGAAACATTAAGCATTAAGAAATATTAAGCAGTTTATCAGAATACTATGCTCTTTATTCACCAGACACCACAACTTTTTCCCAGCAGAGAGTACTCTATCCTACCCTGAATCTTAGCCTAAGTACTATATATTTAGAATTCTTCTATATTTTAGTATCAAACTGAGAATTAAGAATATTTTGTACTGACGCAAACGGAAAAGAGACTCGACCTCATTAGCTTGAGTCCCAATTTACATCAGTCACATCTAACACGGCTATAGAACTGCAGTGCCTTCTGTCAGTGCAAGACCAAAAGTTGAACCTACGTCTACTTATATTTCTAATGTTAATTGCAAGCAACAATTTACAGTTGCTACTATCCGAAATACTGCCTGATAACATCTATCTGCACCTTGTGAAGGTGAAATGTATGTTTAAAAACAAAACAATGGCGTTGTTGCTGAATGCAGCTCTGAGGTACCAAGAAACTAAATCCTCAATGATTACATGGGTCTTACAATCCTTCTTAAATACTGGATTTGCTGGGAAAAGGGGAAGCAATAAATACAGTTAAGGACAGCCTGCAAACAGCAATCCCCAACTGGCCTCTGCTTCACCTTTTTCTTTTAAAAGACTTCTGTTATACCATACTTATGAAATATTCATATTTCTGACTGATAAGTATGATAATCTAAGCATCATGAAAACAAGTTATACTGTCTGCTGCACCTAAAGTCTGCAAACATCATAATACAGTATACATTTTAATTTCCTTCCTATTATTGCACTTTTCTAAGGTTAAATCAACCCCTACCTGCATAGCACGTGCAAGCAGCAACTGGATTTACTGCTGAATTTAGGCCCACGGTGAAAATCCATGCTTTTAGTGTCTAGATGTGGAGCTTTCTTCTAACAACTGTTACTATTATCTATCATGATTAATGATAAGCAAACCCCAAACATTAGGCTGTTTATACAGCTATGGAGGTAATTGTGCATTTCTCTCTTGCAGAATTCAGAATTCATGGTTCTAAAGATTCTGATGATGTAGCATTGGTATATCCTCATCACGTCCATCATTATCACGACCACATTTAGCACAGGTTCAATTAATCTAAACTCTCTTATCTCAATCAGTCATTAAGGACATTGCAGTTCAATGGCTTACTAGATGGACCTCAGAATGAAGAGAAAGCATACAGGATGGAAGGAGGGTAAACCTTATTATTTTGAGATGGTTACACTTCATTTTTATGCCTTGCTCCATCACTGCACGACTTCTGGGGGGAAGAGGGGTGTATGCAGGCAAGAGAAGAAAGCAAAGAACAAGCCAAGAATGAGAGCATGCTGCATTAGTTGGAGATACTTCTGGCACTGGTGTAAAGGCTGCCTTCATTAAAGCTAACCTGTTAACACCACAGCAAGCAAAGACCTAAATGAACATCAAGAACATCCACACTAGCACATTTCAAATATCAGACCAGTATATTTCCAACCTCTCCTCCATTAACTCCACCTCGAATGTCTCTGACTCACTGCTCCTTGAGAGGGTAGCTACAGAAAACAGATCAAGGATCCAAAATGTTTTCCCCACGTTTTTCAGTGGCTTCTACTCTCATTTTTCTTATAAAGAACAAACAAGTTTACTAACTGCAAACTACCTGCTGGACAAATCAACTTGAAAGTGGTTTAGATTTCATTAGGCGATGACAATAATTCAAAGCCGAGGCCAGACTGACAGTGTGGGTGAATCCATTTCAAGCAACTTAACCCACACTGATTCAGCTTCATCCTTGACACCTCCAGTGTTTGTCCTAGAATACAAAACCCATTACATGAAGTCCTTAAAAGAAAACACTTTACACTTTTAAAAATCACTGGCATCTATGTATCTAAGCAAATTAAGAGATGCACAAGAATTTAATTACTATCTCAGATGCCTAATCACTTCACTTTCCAGTCGGAAAAGTCATTCCACAAGTAACTTTGCAAATAGGCTTCAGTACAGAAATCTCTACCTAAGAATCTCACCTAAGCCTTTCTACATTGTGGGTTTTTTCAGAAAACACAAAAACACCAGCAGATTCATTCACACAACAGCAAACGCCTTTGAAAGACCTGAAATGTGTGGGAATTACAGCTAGTTAAAAAGGTAATCCCAAATGTGACAAGTGCTCCCCCTCTCCAGAGATGGGGGAGAAAGAATGAAAATGAAAGAAAAAAAGAAGAAAAAGAGAACAAAATAAGAGAGAGAGATATTTGTCTTACTTCCCCTTTTGCTTAAATAACAACTAAGGGGAATACACTGTAACAAGTCATCTCTGAAACACAGGGTTCATAAGCAGCAGAACATAAATAAAAGCAATGTAAAGTTGCACTAAACTACATGACAGCAAGTTTGCCACAGCCTAAAAATTAAAAAACTGAAGGTGAGCGAGTTATGACGAGGAAGAGTGAGGGGGAAGTACTATTTGGTATCAGAACTTTTTTGTAAGTTTTTTCTTTATACTGTTGGATGCAATTGTCATTTTCTCAGAAAGTTTTTAAGCTCTCTTCTCTCCTGGGGATCAGACCCAGCAGAGCAAGAGGAATGCAATTAGAGCTAGCTACAAACCTGCCAGGTAACTCTTCTTCTAAGTGTTCATTAGATGAAGATAGATCTGCCCTTTTAATTCAGAGACATTGCCTACTAAGTACAAGTTAATAACTACTTAGGACTTCCATCCCTGACAGAGTTATATATGCAGGCTACTGTCTCTGAGAAGAGATAAAGACACGGAGGGAAAATAAACCAGCCATCAAGTTAATCATGACCAGAAATCATTACCATCTAAGACTGAGTGTCTGATGAAGTCTGTTTCAGGGCCATTTGACATAGTTATTTATGTATCCACAAACATATTAGAGCTAAGAAAACACTGATGTATAGATGCTGTATCACCAGATACATCATACAGAGGACTTACTTCCTGGTTATGTCAGTCTTTGCTGCAGATTTCAAATGACCACAAGTTCACCAGTCACGCACAGGCTTCCACAGCACAGGGTGAGGGAGACAAATCTGTCCATAGCACGACGCAGAGGAGAATGGACACAGTCTCCTGACTTGTTCCTACCCTGCTGGGAGCTGCTACAAAGCTGCAGTCTAATACTCCTGGAAGCAACAGACTGCCCATAGGCAGGCCAAACCCCGCAGTACAGGCGTGCAAGAGGCATTCCTGCAGCAGCCTTTCACGCACAGATCTCCTCTGCAAAGGTTTCTCTGGGTAAGCCATGTCTGACTCATCCTTTGCAGTACATTTCCCTTTCCTCCACATGCAGACTGGGTTGTCAGCTGAAGTTGTAAAACTCTTTGCTTTATATTTGAAAAAATTCTTAGAGGAACTTGATTTTCCTGGAATCATAGGGAGTTGCACACCTTACTGCTGCACAAGAAAGTCCTCCAAGTATCTCCTGAGCCCAGTGTTTATTTATAGCAACTTTAGGTCACAGCCAGCCGCCTACATTCCTTCAGGAAATGAGCCTTCTTTATAACAGGATGGCGTATTTGTCATCTTGCCTTGTTTTTGTAACAAACCAAGATATTCTCCCCTAGTTGCTATTTGAAGTGATGTGCTTGCAATTTACAGAAATAAAGCAATGAGATCAAGAACCATCCAGAGGTATAGCTGCCTTGCTTGGACTGATCTCTTCCCTACGTTGTTGGAAAACAAGTGCTGCACCAGGCCCTGTTCACTGCAGGGCATTCAATGAAAACACGAGAGTCCATCTGGGCAGCTCATTTGCAGAAACAACATCAAATACAGTAAGCTGGATCCTACAATCAAGATTAATTAGAATCACTGGGACTTAGCATAGGTGTAGAGATCGATAATGTTGATCCACTTGTGTGCTCATAGCCTTAAATGTAAAGACATCATGCATTTTGTTATTACTTCAAATCATCCAAGTTGATCTGCTCCAGAGAAATGAGGTCTGACCTTAACAGCTGGTTCAGCACAGGTAGGGCTTTCCTACCTGTGGAACCCCTCAAGGTACCACTGACATTACCTGGCATAAGGCAGACTTTCCCTCGTAAGAGAAGGATGGAAAAGAAAAACAGGAGGCCATAATGAACAGCAATGAACCTCCTTGCCCTGAAGCATTCTTTTCTCACTGACTGCAAGTCTTCCCAGGGTCCAGAATTAATAAAACAGATAGTAAGATAAAGGTTGTTGCACTACACACCTCCTAACATCTGCCTACACTTAGCCCTGGGTAATAGTATGTAAACACAGAAGACAAATTTTAAGTAGAAAGTGTGCAGCAATTGCTAGGAGGGCTGTGATTACATCACAGTAATCCACACAGAAGTTGTAAGATTAGTAGTGCAATTAAAAGAGTAATAAAGGAAAAGTTGTAGTAAATGTGAAATTTGCAAGCACCACAAGAGCTAAATAAACTTAGGCAGTCAGTTTAGTTTTCTCTTTAGGACATGCCATAAACTCGTCCCCTTCACTGCCTTCACCACCCCCTGGTACATCAGGAAGAGCCTCAGAGAGGTTTTAAGCTCTCAGGAGCCTTTTCTTACACTGAATTCCCTTTGAGAAATCCGAGTGCAAGGCAGGAAATGAATGCCTCAGAAGTGCTATGAAAGAAGTGAGTTTTCAAAAAAAGGAAAATTATCCACACTTTTGATTTTTTTTCAATTTTTTATTTTCTTCTTCTTTGGCATTTTCTTTAATAAACACCAGCAAGTTGTTGGTCTAAAAAAGATTACCACATAAACTTATTTTTTGTCTTAAGTTTTAACCTGACCTAGACATATTTATTCCTAAATCTATTGAAAGATGTAATATTGGAAGTTTCATAAAACGAATATTTCTCCTACTCCTGCAATTATTTGCAAAGCAAAACAGGAAGATGGAAAAAACTATTATTCATTAATAGATTATTTTTTCAACATTGTCGGGCTAAAGCAAACAAATAAAAAAGGCAAAGATGTATACATGCTCCATCTCATTTTTCTCTGCCTCACAGTTCCAGAATTTCATAAGACTTTTAAACAATCCAGCTTAGAGGATCAACTATGCAAGAGTAACATTGCTATGTCTAGAAGTCAGGGACAAAATTAATGGTTACATTATTGAAAATTTGTTGTGGTGATGGTAGTGGCTTGTTTTGTTATTTTTTGGTTGGTTTTTTTTCAAACTAATGTTGGGGTTACATTTCTTTTATATGGTTAGCTGTCTTTATTCACAAGTGAAAAACTTCAATTCTATCCCAAAGTAGACTCGAAGTATGAATTCCAGCATTCTCACTTTATGAGACAAGGATTTCCTTTAACGGGTATCAATATAATTTGAAAAATCAAATAACCTTTACCCCACCCCATTAACAAGGTCACTAAATTCTTCAAGCTTGTTCTGTGCTTAAAAAGGTGGTGAGCTGGCCTAGCATTGCTCTGCCCCACCCATCTATTAAGAGCATATGTAGAACCACATCCAATTTCTTCTTCCCAAGGGTTTCATTTTGCCCATGCCTAGGCACATCTCTAGACCTCCACCACCAATTTACACAAGCAAGAGTAACCAGAAGCCTAAATAAGAAATTACATTTTTTTTTCCTGGTAGAGTTTTGCCAGTATTAAGTATAAAAATATAATTAACACCTATCTGGTGCCCTTCACATGTCATTTCTATATGCATCACTAAGTGAAAGTAAGCTCTTTCTTAGAACTATTCTAAAAAACACCTTTGATTTTGCTTACAGTATCCTGAACACTTACCTAAAGAGTTCTGTACTGTGCTTAAGAGTCACAAGGTGTATTTTGTACCAGGAACACTGAAAGTCTCAGACTTTTCCAGGTCTTTGTGACAAAGACTTTAATAACACAACCTGAAGAAAAAAAAAACAATTAAAGGCCTCAGCCAGCAGTACTGACATCCATTACATTCAATTTGCTTTTCCAGCTTGCTAATTGACTGCAGGGATGAGCTAATAGAATAATGGCTGAAGAAATTGCATTCAGATATTTTAAGGCACAGGCTGAACTCAGGATTCCAGATAATGCTAAATTCTCAGACTTGTGTACCTAACTGCCTTCTGTTTTGGGACTCATCTGGAACGTTCCCTCTCGCTCAGTTATTCACTGCCACAGTACTCAAATGCAGAGCTACAGTTGTCCAGGACTGCCCTGTGCCTTCCAGACTCTAAAGGAAGAATTATTAAGTATCAGAGCTTTAGCCAAACTGATATTGTTTTACTAAACCAATTTCTCTTTAGATTCCTGTGCCACTACACTTCCATCAAAGAATAGAGGACTGCATCCTTCCAAGCTGTGTAAGGAACATTTGGAATACAAAAAAAGATGCCAGGCCTTGTCTTGACAGGGGTAATAATATGCTCCAGGCTGCACTCGACAGGCAGGCTAGGCTAAGCATGAACCAAAGCCAGCTGCCTGCTTTAGAGGGAATCTCAAAGCTTCACTAACATTGCTGTCCTCTTATCTGTGGATTTTCCCTGGGGCACAGCCTGTGTTTCGCTCTGACCAAGCTAGACAGGGAGGCACGCTGATCCTTCTCCTCTGCAATGGACCAGGCAACGAGACGAGCTGCAGCAATGGACACATACATGCTGACAAGCATATGAAGCCCAGTAATTTCTGAGTACTTCTTTATGTCCTTCAACATCTGCTCTCCAAACCGGTTTGAATGAAGTTTAACATTCTGTCACGGTCAAAATGAGAAATCGTTGTATCAAAGTCTTTCCTTCCCCATGCCACCCATGCCGTTTGCACGCACAGTGCCCAAAGCAGCGCTGTGTGCCATGGCTGTTGACATGGGGCCGGTAAAATAGCAGCACTTCACACTGCTGACACTGCAGCTCTGCTAGCACAGACTGCACCGGGTAAGAGCCGTTCTAAAATAGTGACTTCCAGACAACCAGCAAGTAAAGTTTTCCTCTGAGCCTGTAGTTGCCTGGCCACATCGAGCAGATATTAAGGTACTGGCTTCATGTGGACCAAGTCTAGACATCACAAATTCATGTATGTGAAAGATGATGAATTGCATCAAAAAACTACTTACATATAAGTCAGTAGAACTGACTAAATTTGGTAAAAATGTGCATTGATCCTGTAGAATTAATATTTCTTTTATGTGAAACTAACTGTGTGCATACATACGTTCATGAACTTCTTTTCTACTGCACGATAGTAGCTCAGATTGTCAGGTTTGTTTGGTGCTCGGCAGTGGAAGTATAAACACACTTCAAATTTGCTAGGAATAGTACCGATAATTTAATGTCGACTTTTGCCATCTGTATTTCCTAAAAAAAAAAAAAAAACCCAAAAAAACGAAAACAACTGAAGCCTCCAAAGTTTAACTTGCATTCCTAGAGCAAACAGACTGTTATTGGTGTATAGCCATACAGATATGCAGTAGCATATACAGAACAAATGCTGATGAAGCTTGCATGAAGTTGGATCTATCGCAAACGCCACAGCTTATGAATTTGACATGAACTGAATAGAGGAAAAAAATAAAATCAAACAGCTATAATTGCTTCCACAGAGCACTTTGGGTTAGTCCATTTAGCCAAACGTACCATCCAATACTAGGGTGGAATAAGAGTGCATGCGGGTATAGAGTCGACAACAGAAACCACACGTTTAGGGATAGGTGAAGGAAACCATGAATCCTCGGCACAGGCAGAAAGCCGAAAAGAAACGTTCTCGTCACATGGTGCCACGAGCAAAGAGAAACCATTTCCTCCCAGAAACTCAAACTGATTTTGAAGCTCTGAGCAGCTTATTACTCTCCAAATTAACTGAACCGTGACAGCCACCCCCCCCCCAAAAAAAAAAAACCTCACCAAGCACCCCAAGTGCAAATGTTTATCCCTTTAAACTGTTAAAAACGGCATTTATAGCCCCCACTCACCGCAACCTCCTGGGCCACTGCTCCAGGTCCCCAGGGCGGCAGGTGGCTGCTTGACACAAGCGTGAGCTCTCCTTCCTGAGCTACCTGCCTTCGCTACCCTACAAACTGAGGGCTTCACCTGTCTCCCGGGCCCGGCAGAGCCGAGCTCCTGCAGGAACTCCCTAACACCAGGA